>JAZBGY010001982.1:0-14600 GCA_037414755.1 Lydus trimaculatus
TATAAGATTGCAACCCTTGAGTTTGAAGTATATACGTTCAAGTTCGTTGCCCTAATACCCCTAATTCTGTAACAATAAACGTGAGGGTGGTTTCAGATATAGCCCGCCAAAATTGCACAAATTGTAGAAAACAACAGGAGATAAATTTGTGCGTTTTAATCTAAATTTAGTTGCGTAAATATGTGGAACAATACCGTTCGCTTAATTGATTATAAACAAAAAAGATCGATTTTAGAGTATTGTTGTAAAGAAGCCACCACCACCACTACCACCACCAGGAAGCCAGGAAGTCATCAAGTTCTTGTTAAAAAGCTATTTCCTCTTTAGACAGTTTAGGTGAAAAAATTCCGCTAAAATTACCAAAAGCTATGCGAGAATTTGTTTTGAATTTGTGACAAGGTAGGATATAAATCATCCCCCTAAACAAAGACTTTTAAACATCTCCCATCATTGTAAAAAATGAGATTTTGTTATTGTTTATACTTACGATTGTAGTGTTGTGTTATAAGATCATTTTTTGTTTTAAAACTATCACCCACTAGCAATTATATAAAACAATTGTGTCAACATATTTTTAAATTAATGGTAAAATAGGGGGGATGTTTAGGTTTTACCGCCAAACTTATACGGGATGTTAGCCATATAAAACTGGTATAGGGTGTGTGTGTATATACAAATTTTGACTCTCTCTTAAATCGCTGCTGCTACCACGCAGCCGTACTCACTATCTATTCCAGATTCTCTCTCAGGTTGCTATAGATACGGACCATTTTTCCTCTACTCTCTCACCATCCTGTTGTTATCATTATCATTATCAACACAACCATCAATTGTAACCGAACGCAAATATCTATCTAGTTGACTATGACCGAATAAACCTACAAATCTCCTAGTAGATAATCATTTTAATTTTATTACAACATTTGAAGGAAAATAACAATTAAATTAAACAAATTTGCGGTTTATTTATTGTTTTATATTGAATTTTGTTTATTATTGTTGAATTTAGAGCGATATTTAGCCGCTTGTTTTCTTTTATGTTGTGTGCGCCTCTAGCGGTAATTCCAATGAACTAGAATTGAATGAAAACAAAAATGGCGACCCGCATTCTCTGTCTGTTTGGGCGCAAAATTGGCGGTCTTCCTATCAGGCGAACATAAATTTAAAGAATTTACTTTGTTCAATTTTCCATCATACATTTTACCAACTTTCAATACACAATTACCTGTTTTATTATTATGAATTCCTAATAAATAAAACTCTATTAGAGAACTTGATGCAGGAAGACAAGTGAAATAAAAAATAAAAAGCCAACTTGATTGATTGTTTTTTTTTTTAAATTATTTAATAATAAAATTTACAAATTTCAAATTATGTAACAATTGCATTATTTTATAAAATTTAATTATTAACATACTAATTAATGTAAAATATTGATTTATTTTGTAAAATTTATCAAAATTTACCTCAATTAAACAGTCGAAATTTTGAACAATTGAAGAGGTTGTTAACTTGCTTGATTATTGTAATTAATGTTTAAAATTGTCGTAAATCGGCTATAATTACCATTAAATAACAAAATTTTTCTAAAAATTCATTAGAATCCCCTAAAATAATCGAATATGATCATAGAATCACATTACCTTTGAGATGGAAGCCATTTTCTTCTATCTACTTTACACATAAACGATGTTGTTTTGTTTATATATTTCCAAAGTCTACTAGAGTTATAAAGTTTTTCAAAAAGTTGTTAAAAGCAGCCCCCATATTAACTTGTTGATTTATTTATTAAAATATAAAATCTTCATAATTCATAACTAAGAGGGCTTAATTCACAAGCTGGCATAAAATCAAGGAAGTATTGCAATTCTGTATGCACATTTTGTTGATTCCAACTATTTACATTTAAAATCAAATTATTTAATTTTGATTGTTTCGATTCTAATTTGTTGATTAATTGGGCGTTTTTATTATGTTCTCCTTCCGTTTACACCCTGTAATTGCAATTCAATCGTTATCTTATCCACCCTCTATATTACTACAATACCCCTCAATTTTTTTCCCTATTTTTTTCGCAATTCAACTCCTGTTGATATTCCCGGTCTTTCTGTCGCCGTTACACAGGAATTCTGTGATAAAAATTCAATAGAAAAAAAACTATTTATTCCTTTTCTATCACCCTCATGTTTAGTGGACATTGGATAATTTGGTCGTAAGTTGAACAAAGATGGATGTATTCTTCTATTTGGTCAGTGGTCAGTCAGGTATATATGGGGAGGAGTCAATTTAAAAAATAAAAAATTGAATACGGAAAAGACGTATGTGTGCGCGTACACGGTGCTTCACATCATCCGTGCACGGTGCTCGACATACCATCAAACGGACTCTTAAAACTCTCATTTGTATTAGGAGAGCAGAAATGTAAAACAGTTCATCAAACAGGACGTCTAGTGCACCGCCTTAGTTTCGTATCTATTCTAACATTAACATTACAATATAACTGTCTCTCTTTATTGCGATAGTAGTATAAATAAACGCTAATAGATGTCGCTATTTTTTTTTGAAATTATTATCTTAAAAATTGATAAAGAATAATTTACTAAAAGTGATTGTTTGTTTAAGTTTTTGTTGTAATTGTGGGATAATAGTGTTATTGTGTTTTGTTGTGTTCGATAATTAGGTAGATTTGTGTTTGATTTGGTTCGATTTGAATTTGGCGCTTGTGCGTGCTGTACGAATGTTGACATTTGCGCAAATAGGAAGTCCACCATTTTCTTTTCAATCTAGCACCGGTTTGAAAGCACATGTGGTTTTGTTGAAATTAACAAAAAAAGACTGGTAATTATTAATAGTCTCTTATTAAACATCTCCTTATAATTGAATTAATGTGTTGGTGTTGAATTTTAGTGGGTTTTTTAATTGTCGTACAATTATTAAATAAATAAAAAAAACACACACAAAAGTCTCGTTCAGAATGAATACAGAAAAATTGAAGAAACTACAATCACAAGTACGTATCGGTGGTAAAGGTACACCACGACGTAAAAAGAAGGTTGTCCATTCAACACAAGCAACAGATGATAAAAAATTACAATCATCATTAAAGAAATTATCAGTGAATACAATACCTGGAATTGAAGAAGTAAATATGATTAAAGATGATGGTACAGTGATACATTTTAATAATCCAAAAGCTCAAGCCTCATTAGCTGCAAATACATTCGCAATAACTGGTCATGGTGAAAATAAACAAATCACAGAAATGCTACCAGGTATATTGAGCCAATTAGGACCGGAAGGTTTGACACAATTGAAACGTTTAGCTAGTACGGTGGCAAATACTGGTTTAGGTAAAATTGCACCAGAAGATGAGGAAGATGTACCGGATCTAGTTGAGAATTTCGATGAAGCATCTAAAGCTGAAGTTGCTAAAAAGGATGGTGGTGTTGATGAGAAGGCGAAACAAAATTAAAATCGAATTGTTTCTTTTTGTGTAATCGAGATATGAGAACTTTTGTAGTTTTAAAAAAATGGAATATTACATGATGTGAATTCACAAAACAAAATCGGGCTTTGTTTTTATTTAACCTATAATTTTTTTTTTGTGTTCTTTTTGTTATTTGGGATGGAATGCAACGTTTCCGTTGTACAAAATTTGCAAAGTTGTATAGAATAATCAATAGGAAATACGAGAATTATTCAAAAATACAACAATTTTTTAATCAATAAACTGCGTTTGATGCAAAAATTGTTTGATTTCATCTAACCCCAATGACCTTTTTCCTCACCAACTCTTCCTTGTTGATAACTACTCGTAATTGAAGTTATGTATCATAGAATAACGAAAATACAATTAGAGTTAGATAATTTATTAGTTAATCTACACGGGGAAATTTACAATTTCAACTGGCCAACAATTACGAGGTGGTTTTTGCTGTTATGGTAGCATTAAGGTGTCGTTCACAATTCGAATATGCCACACCTACCCCAAATCCACCACCCATCAAAATTGGCCATCGTTTCCTTTTGAAGAACAGCAACGAAAATACTGAACCCAATACAATTCCGCTACCTAAAATTCAAAAAAACTACAATTGTATTTACTTACAAAATTTGAGGTTATGTTACGATGACATAATACCCCAATTTTATTTATTTAATTATAACAAATTAATGTGTGATAGAAATGGGTAATTACCGAATTTAACTAAACCATCAGCTAGACATTGATCCCATTTACGGCCAATTTCTTCTTCTATATATATCGGTGCTGCCATTCTACTGTATCTTGGTTATCGGTTAACGGTGGATCTTCTCGATTAAATGAAAGACGTTGATAGAGGAAACTGCTATCTTTAGGGAGAATCTTGGGAATTATTACAGAAAATTTTTGATTTCGTCACCAAGTCCTTTCGAATTTGATAGAATTTCCACTTACCAACTATATTGATTCTGACGTACACTTTTGATAGTCTTCGTATTTAAAAATTAATAACTGTTCCACTTCTTGATTGTTTTGACTTATATCGAATATTTTCGACCTATTCTTTATCTTATATGCGGGATTTTTTCAATTTAACAACAATTAAATAGCTAGAAATAGGTTAAATGTGATACAGTTTAAAATTCGCGCCTTTTCCGATATGTCAATTTCTAGTAATTTTTCAATTGGAAGATTGGTATTATTAGTTTTGTTACTATAGCAACCGGCGGCAATTTGCAAATCGAACAAACAAATCTTTATTATTACAAATTACATTAAAAATTATAAATAAATTAAATCTGATAAGAATTGATATGGGTGATGAGAATAAAGAGAAAACATTAGAAACGGCGAAAAAGATCGTACATACGTATCCTTTAATAAGGGTGAGTCATCAATTTATCGATTACAACCCTCCTCAATCATCAAATCTACAACAAATAATTTTTAAACATTTCTGTATAAGAATCACACAATTTCTAGCATTCCGATATGCCCGAAGAGATGAAACAAGAAGCGATGGATTTCGCTGTAACCGCTTGTGAGAAATATTCAGCAAATAATGAAGTAATTTGTCGGAATATTAACAAAATCAAACCTCTCTACAACAATTGCACTAGTTGTTGTATAAAGGTTTCTCTGCATAATTTGACCACTGATTGATTGTTATAAGTTTAGGCAGCTGCAAGGATGGTTAAAGAGGAGATGGATAAAAAATACGGCCCCCCATTTAATGTTGTGGTAGGTGAAGGATTCGGTTTCGAAATTTCTTACGTTGTCAAAACCATGCTCTACATGTTCTTCGGCGGTAATGTGGCTGTAGTTATATGGAAATGTTGACTTTTTATTTATTTGTGAAAAAAAAGAAGCTTATTAGTATACATATACATATAGGTATATTTGTCTTTATATTTTATAATATTTCAGTCATTTTTTTATACAAATAAACATTTAAATTGGGCTAATTTCGGGTGTTTCTTGTTTGTAAAACAAATACTGATTTATCGCTGAAGGATGGATCCAAGAGTCAGTCTAAATAAAAAAATTTAACAATTAATACTTGAAAACAATCAGATTTTCAATTATTTAACAAAAATTTCAAATAAAACCAATTGCACAATCCAATAATTAGTTATTAGTTTCATTAATTAATTAATTAATTATTTAAAAAAAAAATAAAAAAAAAATAGAACGAAATTGCATTATTCACTCTCATTGATTTGATGAGAATTTCGTTACAATCTCTTTCGTACATTTGGCAAGATTGAATGCATAATCACGTATTTTTTTTAAATGATTATCAATAGATGATTTATCATTGATATTATATGCTATTTCTAATGATTTACATTCATTTAATAAATGTGGTAATATATCCAACATCATACGTACAATATTAACGTCAGAATCCTACAAATAAAAACAAAATTAATTTTCGCAAATTTGATTAATAAAACAATAATACTTTTGATAAAATTGATGCTAATGTAGTGACAGCTAATTTAACTTTTTCACCACTCGATACACAATCATTATTATCTAAATGTTGTATACTTTTACATAAATTTTGTATACTTCGTGTTATTGATTCTGTACAATCTAGAATTGTTTGTCGATCAATTGGTGATGAATATAGACTTTGTGTTGTTGTTCTGGATTGTTCATTTTGTTTTAACTGGAAAATTAACAATTAATTTTCAATAATTATTTGATTTATTATAAAAATAAATTACTTGATTCTTCATTAGATGCCAATTAGGTACTTTAATACCTTCTCTTGTTTCATACATACTAGATGGACGTTGATTTTTACGATGATTCTGTCTTAAATCTAAATCAATACCGTTATTTATTGTTGGTAAACTTAAATCGCTTTGATTCTATAATATAAATAAAATTAAAATACAATAAAAACTATAATTCTTATAATTTACAGTTAAATTTCGATAATCCTCTCTACAACCATTTATATTAATATGATTATCATCACTATCACTTATTGATGATAATTGGATTTGTGATAGACGTGTTTTTAATTCATAATTTTCAGTTTGTAAACATTCAACTTTAGCTTTTAATTTATTAACTTCAGCTTTTAAATCTGTAATTGTTGCATCTGATTCTTCTAATTTCTTTGTTAATTGTTCAACAACACCATTATTGCTAATATTACCATTATTTTCACATTTCTCAACAACAACATTATCATTTATTGATTGTTTATCAATTGAAGTATTCTACAATTATTAAATTTTTATTAAATTAAATAAAACTAAAGAAATTTAGTGGATTATACTTCTTGTATTGGTGGTAATATAGCGTAATCATCATCAGATGCAACAGAATCATATAAAGGATCATCATCGGATATTTGTGATAAATTCCTTAAATTATTATTATTATTATTATTATTATGTCCTTTATCTGATAATAATTGTCGCCGTTGTGTATCAATCAATATATCATAAACTAAACTTTTTAATTCTGGTGTTGAGAATCTTGCTAATTTTTGTCTACCTTGATTACGTGTTGTTGATAATGTTGGATCAACTGGTAGAAATGGCACAACATTGAGATCAATAGCATCACCACAACTATACCAAGCTTAAAATTTCCAAATACAAATTAAAATGTTATTTACAATGTTGTTTTTTTATTAACAAAAAAATCTTACCAATTATCCTAATTTTAATTATTGCATAAATTTAAAAAAAACATTATGCAGATTATCGTGACAATAATAATAATAATAATAATGATACTTACTAGCTTCAGTATCTCGCCTGTCGATTTCATCATAAACATCCATGGCTAATTCTTCAAATAAATGATTGGGCATCTGGAATTTGAAAGCAATAATATTGGTTCGAGAATTTAGGATTCTTTTCTTTGAATATAAGAAAACATTAGGCAACAACTCCACTTGCGATTTCTAATAGCGCCGATAGATTTACATCGGTTGAGAAGTTATAAACGGTGGAAGTATCGTTAGGCTAACTATTCACAATTCGATCTGTAGGATGAAATTGTATTGCGACCACTTACACTCCTCCAAGGGATCCAACTACCTTTTCCAACCACCTGGCTTTTTGTATACCTTTCAATAGGTGATATTAGACGATCTAGCAAAGTGGCAAAAACCTGACGACTTCAGTAGACAGTTATGTTTCTACAGATATCTGCCTCCATCTGACACAGTAATTAAATATATCTGAACGCTTGATCTGAACATACCTGCCTACAGAAATCGACACTGCTATTTTGCCAGATCGTCTAATATCACCTCATGGATTCTGACAAACCGGTATTATCCATGGTAGAAAAAATTTGATCAAGTAAACGATGAAGGCTTCTCAAATAAACCGGTGGACTTCTGGCATTTACCACTGTAGGTTGTTTTAGGAGGCAGGGATGTCAAAAGCGAGTGGTAAAACTCTTCAATGTGGTCCGATACAATTCTACAGACCCCAAAAAAAGACGTTTCATCTTTTGTCGGGCCTGTTAGTAGTCCTACACGCACGTTACCCTACAACGGTTGGCCGATAATCGGAGCCTGTATAATCCTACAGATCGAATTGCGAATGATTTGCTTTATTAGATACATCCAAGTTTTACTTTTACACAGATATTAGAACAAGACTCAGTCAGAACTGCGACTAAACTATCATCAGTGAAGGAATATTAATGCCTGACTCTGTAATTCATTGCGTGTGTTTCTCTATTGGTTTGGGCGCTCAAACGAAGCACATCCAGAGTACGGCAAAAGTTGTCAGAGTAGATTAGGAGGGTAAAAATGCACGAAAGGGTACCTCAAACATTTAACAAGTCGTGGATACGGTACGGATGCCCAGAATATTCAAATGGTGATTTGAGCGATAAAAACAGACACTCTGGGCGTTCAAATGGAGCACATCAAAAAGCTGTCATAATAGATTAGCGGCTATTAAGAAACAACTTGTTATGCAGCTTTCCTAATTGTAAATTTTATTTTGTTGCTTCCCAATTTCGAGACAACTCTTATACACCCTCCTCTAACGACCAAGAGCAATAAAGAGTACCCAAACATGGCAATTTGAGCTATAAAGAAACACACGTATCGCAGTAGAGTAGCAGCAAAATAAGACCAGTTGTAATTGTTTAATCGCGTTTGTGCGTGTGTCTCCCTGTATGTGAAACAATTATTTTTTCGACGTAAAGCCTCGTTCAGACTTTTCAAGTTACTTGAATTCAAGTCGCTTGATTTCAAGTAACTGGCATTCAAGTTTGTGTTCACACATAAAAAAGTCAATTGAATTAAGTGAACAAATAAAATGTCATCGAATAGGCTGTTTTTTCAGTATCGAACATGAATTTATTTGTCATGTTCATGTAGCTGGCTTTGATTTACTTCCACGGAAACAGTTCACACATTTCAAGTCTTTTCAAGTCAAGTAAAAAGTTGAAAGGAGCTCTACTTCACTTGAAACAAACTTGAACGAATAGTTCAAGTCAAGTAAAAATTAGGTTCACATTTGTCAAGTAGTTTCAAGTTACTTGAATTCAAGTAACTTGAAAAGTCTGAACGAGGCTTTAACAATCGCGAGACTAGAAATCGCAAATGGATGTGTGCCTAGTCTCTTACTTTTTGTAATTTGAGTAGTGATGCTTGATTCGATTCAAAACCAGCTTGTGGTACATGAAAATGTACACCATTTTGATGATCCGGTTTACGATGTGTTAAATAATTAATAAATGTATCAGTTACATCATATTGACTTTCAATTAATCGATTATAGAGATCTTTATTAATATTTTGTCTAAAACCAAAAAAATTTTCAAATTTATTCAATTTTTCAAAATTAAATAAATAAACAATACTTGGCATAATCGATGGGTGTTTTACGATGTGAATCCGGATATGTTGGATCAGCTCCATAAATTAATAATAATTCAACTTGTAATTTTTGATCACTTTTTGCAGCTACATGTAATGGTGTTGTACCTTTTTCCTGAAAAACAACCAAATTTACTATTTAAAATTTCCAATTAGCGACCAAAATACAAACATCATGGAAATAATTCGGATCTGCTCCTTGTATTAATAAACGAAATGATGTTTCTAAATTTGGTGTACGTACACTTGCATGCAACTGTTTACCCAATTCATTTTCAACACTTAATAAACCATCTTCATAGTTTTCACGGTATGCATAAGTGCATTGTAAATGTTTAGCTTTGATAAATTCGGTTTTAATTCTAGAAATTTATAGAAATTCAATTATAATAAAGAGTAATTATGTAAAATTTTAATAATACTGGATTGGATCTTTCGGTAGCGGTTTCTTTTTGGAAATTTTCGCATTTTCTAACAACGAATGCTCCCATATATTATTGGCACCATTATTATTCAACGTACACACCATCTAGAATAAATTCAACAAAAATTAATGCGATTTTAATTAAAAAATTTAATTGTAAATTACAGCTAATTGATTTGGATGCCATTTGCTACGTTGTAACGATTTAACTTGTGATATATGCCGTCCTAAACTACGATGTACACTACAACATTGTGTACATAATAGGATACCTTTATTGACAGACGCCCATGTAGCATCTAGAAAATTTTCAAACATATATAATCGTGAAAATTAATGATAAAAAGGGGGGCATAACCTGATGCACCACAATCACCACAAACTTCCACATTTTGACGTGATTTTATACGAGACATTATTAATATTCGATTAAAATAACTAAATTAGGATTGTTTTAAACAAAAAAAACTGATAATTGTTAGAATTTAAATAAATTATTGTTTATTTTATAAATAATTGGGGAAAAAAATGTTAAACAATCGCCATTTTAACTGTCACTTTGACGTTTATTCATTTGTTTATCAGTATTGCCAATCTTGATTGAATTTTATCATAATTTATTTTTGAAATTATTAGTTTTTCATATTAAAATTATAATTTTTGATAATAATTACGCTATTTTTAGATAATTGCTAATCGTTGGTTGAATAAATAATTGTATTGTACAAATTTTATATTTTTTGTTCTTCGGATAATCATAGGTGCTTATGGAATCATTGCAGCCAACTTAAAAATTGACAATTTAAATTATTGAAAAAATCAAATTTACGTTAATAAAATGAATAAAAAACGAATTACAATCAGTTATTTTCAATAATATTAGGCTTTTTATTATAATTCAAAATTGGTTTAAGTATTTTTTTTGGTTTTTGGGTTTTTGATAAAACATAACCTCAAATTTGGTTTGTTGCAGAAATCACAATTTATTTACAGTTATGTTGTGTTTTTCGACATTGACAGTTATCACAATTCCCATTTAGAGCACGTTTAATTTTACTAGTTTTACCAATACCCAATTTCGGTAAACCTTTATTTAAACCTTCCAATAATACACAAGCTTTACAGATATCTTGTGATGAAACATACGAACAACGTTGACATTTCATTAATTTCGGCATTTTTGTTGTAATTTCATTAATTTTTAATTGTTCCCCAGATTGTATTATATTCATAATAATTGATGGATCGATTTTTTCTAAATCTTTCAATAGTACACGTGCATATCCCCGGTATGCATTCGGTGCAAATTTACATTCAGTTGAGAAATAAATTAATTTTTTATAATAAGCATACATAACAATCTCTTTTTCGTATGTGTATTTTAATGGTTTAACTCTTGGTATACCATTACCATCACTACTATCCGTTATAATTGATGTACAACGATTTAAACGTGCCAAATCACCACGTAATATATTCATTAAAACTGTTTCAGCAATATCATCAGCATTATGTCCAGTTGCTAGATAATCAACATTTAATAATGCAGCACCACGATCTAAAGCCTGTCGTCGGAATACACCACAAAACGTACAATTATTCTTACGTCCAATCTATAAATTTGAATTAATTACTTTAAAATTATAATTAATTAATTCAACAATTACTTCAGCCACAATCTCATCCATCGTCCAACCATATAGATCTTTATACGATAATACAGTTAATGGTAATTGATAATCATCACGATTTTGTTTAACAGTATCTAAACTATCATCACGATAACCAGTTATACCTTCATCAATTGATAATAAAACCAATTTCAATTGATAATTGTATTTATCGTTTAATAATTTTAAAATATATGCTAAAACTGTAGAATCTTTACCGCCGGATGCTGCAATTGCTACAGTTTTATTCGGTTGAAATAATTGTGCTTTTGTTATTGTAAAATGTATTTCATTTTCAAAAATTTCAAAGAAACATTCTTTACACAGAACATCGCCAGTATTTGGACGCTAAAATTTTACAAATTGTAAAATAATCATTGTTGTACGTTTAATTGGGAAATTTACTTTTAAAATCGCATTTTTGCCACAATTTGCCGAGCATTTCTTCATTATTTACTTTAAAAATAGAATAATTTATAAAATTTTGTCTACATAACCTCACTTTTATTTCGACCACATGTTTTTGACAGAATTTTGACATTAATCCAAATTAAGGCCGCGTTCATAAATAGGGTAATTGAGAGGAATAGATACGTTCGAAAATACGGTAATTCTTATTCTTTATGTATATCAAATAAAGTTTGAATTGGAACAAAAATCGTTTGTACTACCAACGGTATAAAAATAGAAATAAGTACACTTGAATATTTCAAATAATTATTTAATTAATTTGTACGATCCTCAGAGCTAGATCTACTAGAATTTTTTGATTTACTTCTACTATTCCGTGTATTTGATGATATTTCATCAAGATGTTTTATTGGTGAAATCATAGTTTGGAATTTTTCGATTATTTTATCACGTTTATTCAAAGTACTTTGTAGATTTTGTATTTCTCGAATTTGTTCTTCAATTATTTCATCTTTCTCCAATGATTCTTCAATTTGTTGATACATTGGTATCCTGTGTGTGTTAGAAAAGATTTTTCAAAATAAATTTTCTAAAAAAAAACAATTTCAACTTACACTAATTCGTTCAATTCTTTGACTAATTCTAGAACATTATTCGGATCCTTTTTGTTAATAATTTCAGTTTTGAAATCACATGGTGTTTGTATATTTTTACAATGTAAATCTCGCTTTAATTGATCTAAATGTTTCTCATAATCACGTGTTACCTCAATTAAAGCTTGAGCAATTCTACGTAATTGTTGGTTCTCTTTTACCAATTTATTATAAAGTACTGCCATTGTTTGATTTTTATTACTAAGCATTTGGTGGTGCTGAAATTTTCTCAAATAAATTGTTTTTTAATCTTTCAAATTAAGAATTGGTAACTTACATCTGTTTGTTGTTGAGATACGGTAAATAATTTTTGTAAAGCATCTCTCAATACAATTGCAAATTTTGCTAATTCTTCATTACGTTCATGTAATTTCTTACTTGATTGCTTCAATTCATCATACGTCTCTTTCAATTTCTTATATTTTCTACAATTTTCAACAGTATAAGCACATTCTTGGTCATATCTATCAAGTAATCTCTCAAATTCTGGTACTGATACGCCTCTTAATTGGGTTTTTATTTGTTTTTTGTTTTTTTCAAAAATATCTACAGTGTCCGTAAATTGATTATATAAATCAAGTAATTTACTATTATATTTATCTAATTGTTGTTTTGTTGATGATACATTTTCACTTGTTGCTGTATCATTGACCATTCGTAAAAGATGATCATTTGTTCTTTGTAAATCTTCAATTTCTTCCTTTTGCAATTTATTTGTTTCAATCAAACAATTCAATTTAACTTCAAGTTCTTTTTGTTGTTTTTTATTTTTATAAGCTTTAACCAAATGACGTCCAATTACCTGTAAATCCTCTTTCAAATCACTAACCCGTTCCTTGGGCGGACTATTACTACACGCACACTTATTTTTATCGGTTTTTTTTGGTGTTTCATTTGACATTTTTGATAAATTTGAATTCGAAACTATAAGTTCTGGATGGAAATGAACATTTTTCGTTTTACTAGAATTACTAGTTAATGTTTTAGAATGATTGGATTGATGATTTTGTAAAGATGATGGTGTATGTTGATGATTTTGATTTTGTAATGTCGGATCACTGGTAATTTGTTGTGAATTATTTGACTTTTGATTCTTTGACATATTTCAAACACAACACTAGAAATACAATTAAAACCAACAAATAAACAAACAATTTCCGATAATTACACCGAATGATAACAAGAAATTTTAAAATTTCTATTACAATAGTTTTATTTGTTGTGAACCGTTGTTTGATTTAAAAAATTGCGCATTTTTATAGTAATTTTTATTGCATAATATTGGTAATAGCAACTAGAGCTACAATTAGATAATTGTCAGGCTGACATAACCGCAAATAATTTGCAGGTTTTTCTTTTTTCGAAATTAATATTTTATAATTATAAACAATTAATAATTTATTATGAATTTTTGTCAACAAATCCGTTATTTGAATTCATTATCGGCTAGTATAACACGTCCACATCGTTTAACCTATAAACGTTTTTATCCTACAGTTTTGGTGAATCCGGATGGTTCAACAATAACGATTCGTTATCCAGAACCGAGGAAAATTCTAAAGGTTGTTATTCGTTGAAATTTAATAAACTTCCGTTCTTAATTGACGCCTTTTTAATTATTTCCAGCTTCCTTTGAATATATGGACATTAAGTGAGGCAGAACGTAAAGCTCGATTGGAGGCACGTAAACCGAAGAAGAAAGTTAAAATTGTTGATGATTACATTGATAATTATGATGCAAACAAATATGTAAAATATCTAAAAAAATAATGTGATTTTTTTTTGTATTATTTAATTCAATTTCCTATAGTAAATTTTTAGAAATTCTAAACAATTGTTATTTAAAATCATCCACATTTTTCAGATATTTTTGGTGAATGTTATAAATGGATTACAACAATATTGAATAAATGGAATTTGTTTTCTTTTCGATGATATTAATTAAATCATTTATA
Organism: Lydus trimaculatus; assembly: GCA_037414755.1. Classification (NCBI taxonomy): domain Eukaryota; kingdom Metazoa; phylum Arthropoda; class Insecta; order Coleoptera; family Meloidae; genus Lydus; species Lydus trimaculatus. The sequence continues at coordinate 14,470 of JAZBGY010001982.1, forward strand.
AATCTTACAACTTTCGTTATGCTAATTAAACAAATTCTTCAAAAACAATTGTGAATGTTCTTCTAGATATTGGAATATAAAGGAAAAGAAAGTATGTGAATTAACAACAATTTCCTGACACACACATACAC
>JAZBGY010001983.1:0-14599 GCA_037414755.1 Lydus trimaculatus
ACAGGTAACTTTAGTTTTTGAATGACGTTTATGAACCTGTAAAGCACAACTTGAATTTCCAAAAAATATTACCAGGGGAGGCAAAAAAGTACTAACCCCCACATGTTTTTCAACCCCCGGAAAATAGAAGGGTGTTGTTTGCTGAGTGGTATTATAGTACTGACTGTGCGGAGTATTTCAGTTTTTGATTGAATTCGATATCTTGCTTGGTTCTCGAGATATAGCGAAAAACCTGTTTTTGGGGGGTAACTTCAAGGGCCAATTTCACCCCCTTAAAGTGAATATGGGCAGCTAAAAAAAAATATGTATCCTTTATTTTTTGATGCTCTACCTGTATGCAAAGTTTTATCAAAATCGGAGAGGGACAGTTGTGTCCCTTTCCTTGTCAGTTAAATTGAGGTGGATGGTGGACTCTTGGTAAAATTACCCACCCTCAAGACTGTCTAATGTTCCTAGATGGAATGTCTCAACCTGTATACGTACCTACCTACAACAGAAAACAAGTTGTAGAGATGTTATAAATCTTGCTGTCGCCTTTAACTTTAATCTTGTTTTAACAAAATTATCCTCAATATATCATTATCGTTTTATGACAAGAACACCTAATTGTTTCTAATTGAAAATTAAAAAAAATTCGATACTTTTTTTTGTATGTGTGTGTGTGTGTTCTCCGAAAGTCTGAAAAAGCCGTTAAATTTATTTAAATCGAATTCAACAACCATTTATGGTAATACGAATCAGGACAAGAGAGAAACGTCCTGAAATCGTATATTCACATGAGTTCCACCTGTGTATGTCAAAAGAATCTTCAGATTATTAGATTAAAATTCATCTATCTATTATTCATGTAATTAGTAACAAGTGAAAAGTTGATTGAATCATAAGAGTGTTGTCACTATAATTAGATTTGATCAAGAGTTGTACGACAGCTAAATTTGAATACAAATCAAATCGTCACACAATTAATCAAATGATTGTATAGACAGGCCAATTAAATTGAGATCTATTCCGATTTTTTTGGTTCGTTGAGGCGCGGTTTTCTAGTTAGAGAAGCTTTACAGATGTTAAAATTATAATTCGACAATTTTAATTTAATTCTGTAGAATGTAGTTCGATCTTTGTCTAACACACTGGCAGCGAAGTAGTCAGATAGTAAATCATAATAGTCATGACAGAGACATCAAATATCCACTCTATAAGTACTTATTTCGTTTCAGCTATCTAACAGCTTACCTTCTGTATAACTCACTTTAATCGCTGTGATAGTCGTTAGGGTGGATTTTATTACATTGTTTCGTCACCCTTTGCCGTAAATAATTTCTTGGAACTTGTCTACTTGTCTGAACAACAACAATTCATTTTTACAATCTATGGTCGAAACATCACGACTCCATTTATGTAAATCTTGATTTATATCAGGAAGAAACCGTTTTTTATCTTAAATACAGTTCAGTGACTAGCGGCGGATGCGGGGCTATACGATCAACACTACTTTTAAATCGATAATAATGGGAATTAATTAAATTTTGAAATTTAATAAAATGGCAACATCGAGCGGTGGTGCTTCATCATCAACATCATCATCATCATCATCACATCTAACAACATGTAGTCGACCGAAATCACTAATGGAAAATCTATTGGTGGCTAAAATGGAACAAATCACAACTGGTGGTGATCATCATCCGAATCGACAATTAGTTCGTACAGATAGTGCAGATTCAACAAGTTCAATGGGTTCAGTTGCATCAGTTACAAGTGATGTTTGTCGTTGTGATGATTGCCTTTTGGGTATTGCTGATTTGTATGCGCAAGAGCCTGGAGAGAATAAGCAAAGAAGAAAGGTGAATTTAAAAAAAAAAAAAACTTCTATCTATATAATGATGGGGCGCCATCTTCTATCAAATTCTTTAATTCTATTTAAAATTATCATTTGGTAACTAACGCTATCTATTATTATTTTAACGATAGATGATTAAAAATAAAATAAATCTCTACTATACGAAGAGCTATCGATTTATTATAGATAGATGGCTACAAAAATGATTATAATTAATCTTCTGCTTTTAGAAAAAGCCACAAGTTATTACTGACAACTTCTTGTTTGCTTTACCTTTTTCGTACTGTCTTATCCTACCATCGATGTATATGTAGTACTTATATACATTAAAGCTTTAGGCCGAATGTTGGACCGGTTCCTTGCATATATTTTTTGACAGAGTGACATATGTTGGCAGTTTTGAATACATGTTGGTTGAATTAGTGATAAGGCAAAATCGACTTGTTCAATGTTCGATGTATTGTAATTATAAAGGTTTACTGCCTCATGGATCATTTTTTTTTTAACTCTTCTTTTTATTATTATTATTTTGTACGAAATTAAAGTTAATTTATATTCAAACCATATTTGGACAACACTCAAAAATTATATGCGTGCAATTTTTTGGGTTGTTTTTTTTTTTGTGACAATTTCCAATCAAAATTAACACCTTATAGGTCGTAAATCAAAATTAAGTACCAGTTGTGTAGACTTGGTAGATAACAGTCTACAATTCCAGAAACCTAAAAAGGCAAAAAACGGACACTACGCGCACATTTTGTGTGGTACTTCTTATACTGAATTCAAGTGCATGATGATCAAGATCGAGACTTATACAGCATAACAATACGCATATATGCATTACGTATTAAATATTATACAACAATTAAAAATAATGCGGTAATCTATATTCATTATACAACGATTAAGCTCTTAAATTGTTTATTATTGTGAGATTTTTATGATTGCCGTTCTATGACAATTCTATATCAAATATGGACAAGTTTTATATAAAACAAGTACCATTCGTTTTCCTCACGTACTTATAATGATACGTATTCGTTCAGATAATAATTGATCATTTCAACTATCTTTTAGTGTAGTGTTCTTGTCAACTAGTGATGGATTCCTCTCTAATCAATGCTATCAATGATTATTATAAACATACGATCTATCTTCCATATTCAATGTTACATATGTGGAATTGTCATTGTTTTGTTTTAGAATTGAGTAGGGTGAGTTATAAAGAAATAAAAACATATAATTTCAAAATTAATATTTATTCACCATCGACAAATAAAACAACAATAAACACAAACAAAAACAAGAACTCATTGTTATTTCAGTATTAATGGTGTCCATGGCCACCGCCGCCACCACCACCACCACCGCTACCGCCACTTTTTTTATATCCCCATTTCTTATGTCCTTCATGGCCACCCTTCTTACCGTGTTTAGATCCATGGTGGTAATGTTCATCATGTCCGCCAGCATGTTTATGACCTTTATCATCATGATAATGGGAACCATGTTCATGATGGCCCTTTTTACCATAATGTCCTTCATGATGACCGCCTTTTTTATGACCACCTTTCTTATGACCACCTTTCTTGTATCCGTCAGCATGATGGAATCCACCATGTTTTTCATGATGTCCTTCATCATGGTCTTCATCGTAGAAATGCTTCTCTTTTTTGTATTCATCTAATTTGTGAACATCATGTCCACCTTTGGTACTGTGTCCTTTTTTATATGCACCTTTTTCACCGTATTTGTGTCCCTTTTCACCCTTTTCACCTTTATGGTGTTCACCATAGTATCCGTCTCCGTGGTGGCTTCCTTTTTTGTGTCCACCATGTTCTTCATAATGTTTTTTATGACCTTCTTTATCATGATGACCTTTGGAACCCTTTTCATGATGATGGTGGCCTTTGTAGCCTTTATCACCCTTATCGCCATGACTGCTATGATGGTCTGAATGATGTTCTTTACCACCACCTTTCTTCCATGCATGTCCATGATGGGATGCTGATGTTTCTAAATCTTGTAATTCATTTTGTTCTCTTGGTATCTCTCGACTTGATGTTAAACAAATTCCAATTGTCACTAATAAGCCGAGGATACAAAATCCCCGATAACTAAACATCGTCTTATTTATTTTTTTGGAACTAAACTGTAATAAAATCGATATGAGACTGCTGATTGGATTGAACAATCCACAATTTATACGATTTTCTAGTGGATGATTTTTCTATTACGGGGGAAAATAGTATCGATCTATTGATGTGTGACATCAAATTTCAATTGACAAACAATTGTTCCATCGTATCTTGCGGTTCAAATGCTTTCACTTTCGTTCAGTTTTTTTGTCGATTGATGTAATCAAATAACCAAATAATTTACAACTTTGTTTGGTTTCGTACAAATTTTTTGTTCTGCTTCAAAAACTGAAAACCAACAATTCAATTCAGTTATAGTTTATTTATGTGTAACATTATATAATTTGTACTAGTTTTCAATGTAATCAATCAGTTATAGTTTGATAAATGACGACACGTTTTATTGGTTCGTTGATTTTTAAATCGCTTGTTGAAATCTCTGTGTAATTCTTGTTGCAAATCAGTAAGCACTTTCTTGTCGATTTTCACGCGTAATAAGCCCACAATTTATAAGAGTTAGCTGAAATGCTTCATAGCCAGACGTAGAGTTGACGCTTTAGACAACATGATCCTCTTCATTCTAACCTCTAATCGTTAATAAACAGACGCACAAAATTCTAAGTTCCACAACATTGTCCTGAGAAGCAATCTGATAGAGCTATATAAAATGATAAGCTTCTCAACTGAGAAAGTGCTTCATATTTTACAAAAAAAAAAAAACGAAGAGGATGCTGCTAAATTGAAATAAGGGTTTTTAGTAACAATAGAAGCACGTTGAGTTTCCTCTTATGAATAAAGTAAATGCATTGTCACCTGCAGGAAAGTTTTGCTATAATCACGACTGATTAGGAGAGGCTATTGATATTTAGTTAGCCTAAGCCGTTTACCTGGAACAAAACAAAATTATGCTACCATGGTACCTAACAATGACTCATTAGAAATGTCACTGTGAAATCTCACTTCAAGAAATTGAAGCATTCCTGCGTAATAAAAACCTCAGTTGTGAAAATCGATAAATTGGAGTATTGAACCATCATCAAGTATTTGTATTTGAAGGGGTTAAGGGATAAGCAAATTCACGAAGATAGACGTAATCGCTGCCCTTCATACGCGACTGTGAAAAACTGGATTGCTTCATTCAAAAGAGCAAAACCTTTTGGCGAAGATCGGGAAAGATCAGGAAGATTGATTTTAATGTCTATTCCCGGAAATATTGACGCGATTCATGATATTAAATTTCAGTCCGCCGAATTAGTCTTGGACAGAAAATCAAAGAAAAAAGACGTGGAATGTTAGCAAAAGTTGTGTTGCTGCATACAAATTGCACATCATCATGAATTCCATTAGGGATCTAGGGCTGGAATTACTGAAATACTCGCTCTAGTTCCCATGTCTAGCCTCCCCGGGGTATTATCTCTTCCTTCAATTAAAAAAATAGTCCAAAAGTGCATAATTTTCCGTGCAATGAAAAGTTAATGGAAGATATGAAGATCTGGTTTGCCCAACAAGAAGAAACATCTTTTTGGGAGTGTTAGAGGCGTTGCAGGTTCGCTGCAATAAGAGAAGACTACGTTGAATAGTAACAGTTTCTGGAAGGAGAATTCACACGAACCACTTACGTTGACATTTTGTCGACTACATAACACTATTTTTTGACTAACTAGGGAACACTATAGTCCAGTCTTCAACTGAATTGGTGAACTGAGCGACCTCCCTAGCAGCGAGTAAAAGCTCTCCTACACGCTACGGAAAACCTATGAAGAAAAATTGCGCAGTCCTACCCTTCGGTATATCTGAAGCGTGTGCAGTATTGACGGATTCTTCAGGCGGCTTGTTGAGAGTGAAAAATAGGATCACATGACCAACGTAATAGAGTCATGCATTTTTCAACCTTCACCCTCTAATTAAACTACCTCTTCCCATTATCCGATATGAAAGGTATTCAGAATTTCCTTAGAGGATTTCCGGACCGTGTATGGTTGAGGGAGTATTCAGGAAATCGCGAAATCCTGGGACTGCACAGTTTTTTGTCAGAGGATTTTCAGGGCGTGTATTGGATATTCAAATTCACAAGCAGCTAGTAAATACGCTTAGTGCAGTACCTTTTAAAAAGAAATATGGAAAAGGGCACCCATACCTCTGCCGAGAAATAATTGAACCTTAAGGTAACGGAATTGTAGGTAGGAACGAACCTATCATTAAATAAAACATTATTTAACTAGGAGCTCTTAATTAGCGATTACTGTTCCACTTTATTTTTAATTTCTATTAAAATTAATGATGACCCAGTAATTTACGCAACTGTAAACAAAAATATACCGTGACTATTGTTCCCAATTAAAGATTTCGCGAATCATGGAGACAAAACCAAAAATTTATTATCATCTCGATGTGCGTCAATACAACTTTTTTTCATATTCAATTCAACGAAAAGTCTAAACTAGAAAAACGAAACAATTTAGCATAAAATCTCAGCAATTATTGTTGTTTGAGGTTAATATGGCAATGACCGTATTCGACCCTTACATGTTGTGAAACAGACTGGGACATTGTGTAGATTTCTATCTTTGAAATCTTGTTGAAATGAATTTCACCTTAATGTAACTAGTTGAAAATTATAAACAAAATAGGTGGGATTTGTATCCTTTAAGGTATCCCTGGCCTTGACTTTTACATAAATGTAGTAATAATAATAATAATAATAATAATAATAATGCAGATATGAAAGGAAATTGATGTACGTTACACCGGGTGGTCTGTTATTACGTTTCGATTCTTTTAATTACAATCATTGTAGATTTACAAATGGGAAATTTTTTGTACGCTTGCGTCGTTAGATCTTTTTTCTGTTAAAATATAATGAATAATAATATTATGGACGTCACAATTTTAAACTTGATAGCCCAATGTTAGTTAGAAGTGAGCAAAGCTCCATTTACGTTATAAACAAACTAGTGTGTGAAGAAAGTCGGTATTAAAGTGAAAACTTGGAGTGAAACTCGTCAACAAAACTTGCTTGTAATACAGTCGATATCAATCCTCATTATCATCATCATCATCATAACAAATATTGAAATTTGAGGAAATAGTGCGATAAAAATATTTTGTCAACTATAATAATGACTATCATTAAGTTTTACGTCGGCATACCAAGTCATATCATTAATAAACTTAACATAACCCGCGTTATCAGTTTTGTTTGAATTGTTAACGAAGTAACAACGATGTGAAATAATTTTATTGTGTCGTTTGTTAATAAAACAATGCCACAAGGATTCTATAATAATAATAATAATAATCATTTTGTTATCCCAACAATTATAATGTCGCAAAAAGAGAATACATCGTGTCAATTTTCGGGTAAATCACCTGAAATTACTTGTTCACCATCACCGTGTATTTATGATCCAGAACCTGGATCACCAGCACAACATACAATTATTATAAAAGATGGACGTTTATCACCGAATCGTAATAGTCCATCAAGATCACCATCACCTAGTTCCGCGGATACATCACCACGTTTAAATCGACGTTTATCAAATACTAGACGTTATTCAACGTTATCAACTGGTTATGATCAATATCAGAAAAGTTTATTAGAAGTACCATTAATTGCTGATTACGGGGATGCTTCAAGTGATGATCTTAGTTCTGAATGGGAATCAGATGTACCAGATATACCAAAAACGAATTCATCCAAGGTTACTATTTGTTTGACGTATTTCTTTTTATTTTTAAATAAAAAAAACATTATCATAAGAATGCAGTAATTGTGTGTTAATTGTGGAATGATTCATTTTAACGAAAATTTTGACGATAATTGACGTATTTTTACGGCAATTTAACACAAATATAACTATAAAAATTGATTATTTTTGTTAATTAAATGGAATTTAGACTTTGTATTGATTATAAAGATTCGAGGGAATCACCAAATACAAAGTCCATAATTATTATTACATAATTTTTAATGATAAATCAGAAATTTTAAGTACTTTAAGTTGCTGTTATCAGTTTTGGATGGTGAAATAAAATTTATTGGGTCATTTTCTAGACAACGATGATATGATGCGAATCAAGGACAAGCCGTTAAAAATATTTAAAAACACTCCTATTAATAAACTTTTGATTAATTTACATTGGAGAGAATTAAGAAAAAAGAAGTGTAATAACAACTTTCTCCAACTGTATTAGCGTCATCATTTTCTCAATCTCGCTACAACTGTTATAACAATGTATATAACGACCATTCCTATATCCGACTACCCTTCTCCATTCATTAATATTCATTTTATGTTGAAACTGGATCTAAAACACGTGTTTTTTCTAGATTAGATTGTAAAATTTTTATATTCTCAAACAATTGTAAATTACACATTTTACAAGGTATCTATTGACGTCAATAAAAAAGTCGATATTATTTCTAAACGGAATAATCATATCTTTTGCGGTCATTTGTTTATTTTCATTAAAAATTATAAATTTTATAATACCACATACAATGAATTATATCAACAATTCTCTTCTTTACAGCCGTCAGGTTGGCGAAAACTCAGAAATATCGTCCAGTGGACACCATTCTTTCAAACTTATAAAAAACAACGTTATCCTTGGGTACAATTAGCCGGCCATCAAGGTAATTTCAAAGCTGGTCCAGATCAGGGTACAATCTTAAAGAAATTATGTGCAAAAGAGGAGAAATGCTTTAAAGTATGTTTGATTTAAATTTATACAAATTTTGAATGAATGATTCAATTTTAATAGATATTTTAGATATTAATGAAAGATGTTTTACGTCCATATGTTCCTGAATATAAAGGTCTTGTAGCTAGTGATGATGGTGAATGTTCCTATATTCAATTACAAGATCTTTTAGGTGATTTTGTATCACCGTGTGTTATGGATTGTAAAATCGGTGTACGGACATATCTGGAAGAAGAATTAGCTAAAGCTAAAGAGAAACCGAAATTGCGCAAAGTAGATTTTTTGAAAACACAAATTCAACGAATATTTCAGATAAATTCGATAAAATTCTAGGATATGTACGAGAAGATGGTACAAATCGATTCCGATGCCCCAACTGAAGAAGAACACCGATTGAAAGGTGTAACAAAACCACGGTATATGGTGTGGCGTGAAACTATATCATCAACAGCAACACTAGGTTTCCGTATTGAAGGTATACGAAAAGGTGATGGGACATCTAGTAAAGATTTCAAAACAACGAAAACTAAAGAACAGATTGTTAAAGCATTCACCGATTTCACTGACGGTTTTCCACACGTATTGGTAATTGTTTTTTCCTAATATTCTATCTTACCACAAGATGATTAACAAAACAATATTTTCCAGCCGAAATACATTCAACGATTAAAAGCAATAAAAGCAACATTAGAAACATCGCAATTTTTCACTAATCACGAGGTGAATTTTCTCAACATTATTTTTATAAATAATTGCTTCAACGAAATTTATTGAATAATTTCAGGTAATCGGTAGTTCGTTACTTTTTGTTCATGATCGTTATAATGCAAATGTTTGGTTAATTGATTTTGCTAAAACTGTACGTTTACCTGATGATATCAAAATTACACATAATGATAAATGGAAAGTTGGTAATCATGAGGATGGTTATTTGATTGGTATAAATAATTTAATTGCAATATTTATGTTAATGTTGGAACAACAACCTGTACCAATAACACCACCATTAAGTTTACAAGATCCACCGGATATTCAACAGAAAAATGATGAAACTGTGGAAAATACTTGAAATTATCAACATTAAATGAATTGTAATTAATATCGGAAAGATCTCAGATTATTTTCCTCAATGGTATTTATTTATAATAATTGTAATGTTCGCATATAGATCTACAGTCTTGAATGATTTTCGAATAATTCTTAGATCTGGCAACAATAAGTTTCTTATTATTGTAACAATAATCCTAATTCGATTAAACTGTAATATTTATTTTTGTTATCATTTTGTTTATTTAATTTAAAAAACGAATTAACTATTAAAAGATAGTTTAGTTGGAATTTCATTAAATTATTCTGTTATTCAATATTTTCTCTATTGATTGATTGTTTAACGGTACAATTTGAATTATTTCACGTTATATTGCATAACGGAAAATGTTAATTTACGTGTGCCAACTAAACGAATTTTAGTTGTTGAAGAAGAAAATGCACTGATAACTGTATCTATATACCTTCTTGTTCCATTATCATTTATCATTTTCATATTTCCATAATGTATGTATGTAGAAATAAAAGTATAACTTTTGATTGTCTTGGAGTTTTATTTTAGAAAAGGCACTAATTGCAAATGTAATCACAGAATTCACACGAAAAGTCAAGAAAATCTACTTTCTGCCACATTTCCCATTCGTGTTGCTAATGTGATTTACGAGAGTAAAACTAATTCTCTCCTATGTTGTTTCAGTTTCAGCAGAATCTGTAAGTTTCCCTAGAAGTATTCCATATTAGTTGCTGAATTTCAGCAATTTTCCAATAATAAGCTCGATTATTAATATTGTAGATAAAGGATTAGGCAACTTTCAATTCGAAATCTCAGTCTAGTTATCTAATTATAAATTTTAGATAATTACTTTTACCACCTGATACAGGCGAAATTTCCCCGTTAAAATATCAACAATTTCCACTATTATCATCTCTGTCCTTTTTATGTAATTGCCTTTGTACTGGACTAGTAATACTTGTTTGTATAGCTGTAGGAACTCTTGAGTAACGTCGACTTAATTGTTGTGTACCATCAGTTAATGGTGGTGTATACGGTGGTGGTTGTGATATCAACAAATTCTCTTCAACTGGTCTTAAAGAGAAACGTCGTCTTTGCTCATGTAATCCAAATGATGATGATGATGCTGTATTATCTGGTATTAATGAACTTCGTCTATTTGTTGCTAAAATACCAGCACGACGTACTTTCATTGGTGATTGTAGATTAGGTGATGATATACCGGCTGTGCCTAATTTACGTTGTGGTATGTTATTTTGTGATAAAACAGTTTCTGTAGTTGTTATAGCTGATAAAGCACGTATAAAATCGGCAATTGATGTTTGTTCTAAAACGGCACCTTGTTGTAATGATAATAATGAATAACGTCCTTGTGATGTTTGATTTAAATATTGTTGTTCATCGAATGTTGGTGATGGTGTTTGTTTTTCTACATCAATCAAATTCTCATCTTTATTTGTCAAAAATTTATTTTTGATTTTCGTCAACCAATTCGTTTGTGATTTCATTGTAATATCAGATGTTGGTTCAGAATTCATACGCATTCTAGCACGAAAATCTGCTAATTGTTTAACAGCATGTTGACCATACCAGGTGTGTTCATTATCATTTTTCAAATGATAAGGTTCCGGTTCTTTAACTTCACTAACAGCCCGTCGACGTTTTGGTATATGTACTGAGAAACTCTGTCGTTTTGATGATGTTAATGATGGATATCTTTCACTTGCCAAAATCTCTTCATCAGTAAATCCATTATAATATTGACAACCACTACTATCAATATTACCTAAAGCATCAACAACTTTACGTATAAGTTCTTGTTGTTCTCTAAAACTATGCTGTTGTGAGAATGTACGCTCTTTATCGATTCGATTCAAATCAGTTTCAGATTGGATACGTTGTAATCCAGTTATTGGTGGACATTCTGAAAAAGCACGTTTACGTTTCATTGATGGTGAATCCATATTTCTATAGATCGTTAAATCTGGACAACTTTGACTTCTTGTTATCGCATGTGGTACATATTGAAATTCATTCTTATATACTGGTTTTACACGCATAAATAAAAATTCTTGCAATAGAGATCTTAATTCATGACGAATTTTTATTGGTGTCTTTACAATATTATGCGTAATCATATGTTCAAGTTCTCGCATTTGTTTACTTCTCATTGCTTTTGTGATAAAACCGAGAATCATGAGAACGTAGCCTAGACCGCCAATCATCCAAATTAAAAGGAAGATCTGATACGTTCTGTAGTAAACATCAGAAATTCCGACAGTATTTTCAGTACCTAATTAGAAAATTGATTAATCATTTTAATCAATTACAAAAAAATTCGTTAATTACCAGCAACATAATCACCAAATCCGATTGTTGTAAGACTGACAAATGCATAATAAACTGCAACATCATAAGGCCAACCTTCAAAAATCACCATAATAACACCTGGTAGAAATATGAAGAATGTAAAACCAGGTACTAGATATAAGATGATTTGACTGATAAGACCTAATCGTGTTATATCTTCGTTTTTTCGTGAAGTCTTCCAACGTTGGTACAATTTCTCAAACTAAAATCACACAAAATTCAAATTTGAAACTTATACCATCGATATAGGACTCACAGAATGTCCGAAGAAGGCACCCAAAGTTACCATTACTATACCATTCATTGGTATACCGATTAGACCATAGAAAATCATGAAAATCCGACTAAACATTGTAGTCGGTGCTAGATTACCATATCCTACCATTCAAATTATTAGCAAATTATTAAAAAAAATTAATTGTTGAATTTACCCATAGTTGAGACTACAGTAATGACGAAAAATAACGAATGATAGAAATCCCATAACGGTATATCTACATGGCTACTCATATTTTTCCCTAATGGTTTACCACAATAATTGGTTAAATTTTCAAAAAACGAATCTTCAATATAATGGGGCACATAGTGGAATAACAATTCTGGAACAAAAATCGATAATTAATGTGAATAATTCGTCTCATTCCCAAACAAAAATCGATACTGTCTATGAACAAACATTATTTTATAAATTATTATTATTAAAAAATGCCTACTTTCGATCCTTTTACGTTCTTCTTGTTCCTTTTCTAAACGTAAAATTTCCTCTTGAGATTCAATATTATAGAAAATACCAGCACCAAGTAGAAGATAAACGATAAATAAACATAATACAGCACACCATTTCTTTTTGGACATCATTTTCGTAGTTATTTTCTTTAATTTATAACAATATTTTGATGATTTGTAAATCCGGCAATCACTATGGGTAATTTTTCACTTAGCACAATTACGGTTGATTTGCAACAATTCCGTCACGTTTGTTTCGTTTTTCCTATAATTCACAGGGTTTTTGTTTTCGAAAATTGGGCTTGGATATCAGTCAGGTGTGGCTCTATGGTTGATAATAGTCATCTAAGCTTGATTGGATCCATTGAAGAAGATTGAATAGAATTGTAACACAATGGTTAACTATTCAAAGTACACTAATTCGTCAATCAAGGTTTTTAATATTTTATACTTATGATTGTTGTAGTAATAATAACACAAGTGCTAACTTTTTCACAAATATTACCACCATCGCTTATAAAATTGTCTTTCTCTTGTCTAAAGATACAAGTATGTGTGTTTGTGTTTGTGCAATATAAGGATTTGTCGGTTTTTTTTTCTCTATATTATATTGGGTAGTAGGGGAAGAAAATACTTGTAATTAGAACAATATATAACACTTGAGAATTACGATTTTCTAATCTTTGATTTTGGATTACATGTAATCGAGATTACTACTGGGAAATGTTTATCAAAAAATTTTAAAAAAATAAAATGGAAACTAATGAGAAAGGGTTACTCTGGGTATTATCGATTATGCCGGGAAAAATTTGCAATACAATGAATATAAACAAATAAATAAAAACATAAATTTATTTATTTAATGACAATAAATTGCACAATATTGTTATTTGATTTAGATACATTGATATATGTGCGGTTACAATGTAAATCAATGTTTTTGATTTATTTATCCCAATAAAAGTAGTAAACCATCCTTCAAAAAGACGCGAATCAACAGGACTTCCAGAAAACGAATGCAATTTTATCCCATCATAGAATCCCAAATTGATTGCTCAGAAATTACTGAGAAAACAAAGATCCAAAATACAATGCTGTTGAAATTGTGAAGTTCGACACTCATGAAGCGTTTCCTTTGATTCTTAGAAGAGTACTTTCAAAATAGCATAGAGTTTGTATGGAATACAACTGCGATTTTAGCCTGAAATCCAATTATGAGTAAAGGAAAACAACAAGATTGAGAATCTTGAGCTCCCGCCTACCTCCACAGTTTTCCAAAAAAGAGAGAATTTCTTGGGCCTGTATTATAAAGTCCAAGCTGCAATGCTGAACAATTCACAACTTTACTACAGTTTGGGCGTTCTATGGGTTTAACTTGTAATAAAAAGCTCTTTTTAGCAGACTCTGGTTGGTTGCGATAGTGTCCATTTAGTGAATTTCATAAACCTTACTTCTAATTTTTATCAGACCGGTTTCCTTTGAAAATTAATAACTGGTTGACTTTGGAAATTGCCTACTTGTAAACAATCTCATAGAATACAAGTCAAGCTTTTTTTGTACAAATACCCATGCTGATTGCTTACCTGATAAAGCATAGAAATGTTACAACAACAACTAGAGAAATCGTGCTTGGTGAATTTTTCGAATAGTGAAAAATTTGACCAAATTCCCTAAAATTGAAGTCTTTGACATCGATTTCTCATCCATGACAATAATATTCATGGATCTCATTGAAATAACTGCTACTAAAAAATTTAC
>JAZBGY010001987.1:0-14563 GCA_037414755.1 Lydus trimaculatus
TTTACAGAAAAAAACGACTAAACAATAGTTAGACAAAACTTTCTTCGAAATTTTTGCTTTTAGAGTATTTAAAATGGTGATAACCACTTCTATATACTTGAGCAGGTAACTTCAACTATCACCTTCACCCCTTTCATGGAAAAACCCAGCGTCTTTACAAAATCGGTAATAAAAATAGAAAAGAATCATTTTATAGTAAATGAAGATTTTGAATCTGTGAGACTTATGTCGATAACTAATAATTAAAGACCGGACGTATAAAGCTTCCTTAAGTCGACGCGCGCTTGTCGCGCGCCAGCACTCATCCAGTGGCGGACTGCGGCGGTCTTGATTCAATAATCATAACCGCCCAGATATTCAGTTAAATAAAATAAAAAAATTAAGAATTCCATATCAGTTCTAGTTATAAACACAAAACGTTTTGTCGAGTACGACATACGATCCATCATGAGACGAAAACAATTTTTGATAGAACAGAAAGGGTTCGGAGTACTTTTAACAAATTAATTCGGTTAAAAAAGTAAAGCAAAAATCAAAAATACTGGTTCTTTCTGAGACTTATGCACAAAATGAGGAAATAAAGGGTGTACCTATTATTTGGATTGTGTAGTTACATTCAAACGTTCAGACGTGATTCCTGGTGAAGTTGCCACCTCCAGAGGGTGCAGCTCTTATGGAAAAAAGTTGGAATAAAATACCAATTATATTGAGCTAAGCTAGAAGCACAACCACGGATTGACTTCTTACACAAAAAATTGACTTTAAAGCTTAATAATGATCCAACAATATTGACTACAAGATCAGGAACAACTATCGACGCAGTATTTTGTAGATATTTAGACAATTTTCAATCGCGAGTTTACGTATCAGATTTTAACAGTCATAAATCAATTATCTCATTTTTATATTTTGATGAAGCCATAGACACTGACCAATAAATATATGTATATATTTACTTCCACATAAATTTACAATATTTCAATTTTTAAATTTTTCGATCAGCCTACAAATTTTCTATTCCTCCATTTTTGAAGTTTTACTTCTAATGCGCGTGGCGACCATAGACCCTCTTTTTTTTGTGATTTATCTGACGATGGTGTGCTCTTCCGTTCTTAATCAAGATTTTTTGATGTAGTACTTTGTCTAAGAGAATGTAAAATATTCTTTATAAAAGGAAAATTTGATAGTAGATCAAAACAATGTTACGTGATTGGTTATTGTAATAATGGGGGTATAAACTTTGGTGTCCAGAAGAAAATGAAGTATTGTTCGGTAAAGATGTAATATTCGACGAGAATAAGTTCATATTCAAAAATTGTAATAAAAATTGATTCCTTGTCGATATGACTGATGGTACAAAACAAAACAGAGAAAATGAAAATATGTGATTGAAAAAGAAAATGAAAAACCAGATCAAAAGATAATGAAACGGTCGAAAATGAACAAGAATTGAGACGTAGTCAACGAAAAACGAATAGACCAAAATATCTAGAGGACTACGCAGCTCTAGCATTAAATGCCAAAGCATTTGTTAACGACAAGAAACCTGATATAATAATCTATTTTAATCAAACAAAAGGAGGTGTGGATACAACGGATAACTAGCTAGCGCTTATAGTTGCAAACGAAGTACTAAGAGGTGGCCAGTATGCCTATTTTATAATATGTTAGACTTGGCTGTTATAAATGCTTATATTTTATATACTTACGTTCATCCGAATTATAACTCTAACAAATTATATAAAAGACGTTTATTTCTAAAAGATCTTGGCTACGAATTAACGGAAACATTACGTCAAGAAACAAGTACCAAGAATATACTACTAATATTAAGAAAAAAAGTTGACGCGGTTTCTGGCTCAAGTATTTCGAGTGAATTGAAACGATGAAGAGGTAAACAATGTGGATCTAAACAGGACAGAAAATCAAGCAACAAGTGTACCTCTTGTAATATGTTTGTATGTCAAGAGCATGCCAATATATTGTGCAGAAATTGCATTGAATAATATGTTCATTACTTTCAGTTAGTTACAATAAGTTTTCTTTCAATAAATAATACAATTTTTGTGTAATTATCCTTTTCTGTGTAGATTTAACCCTATTCAGTATTCCATAATCATAAATTGATCCTTATGTTAAAGGAAATTACACGACCAAATAATAATTTTAATAAAAAGGTGATAATTTTTCCCTGGGTCAATGTGACCCATTAACCAAATGTGTAATATCTTCGTCGACACAACAGAAAGGCTAAGTAGGGGACAGTTGCCTAATGCGTACCGGTCACCTAAATCGTACCTTCGATTTTTCTCTGGAATTAGATAATGTAAATGGTATCTAGTGGCTTATGTATAGCCTAAATGACGGAACAAGAAAATAGACATAAAATTGTTGTGTTATATTGTGTTTTTCCAAAGTTATAAACGTAAAAAAAATCAGGCAAGTTTGATGTAAATTTTGAGTATATTTATTTAGCTAATACTAATTAAATAATACAATTTCAGGGCAATGTTTATATTTAATATGATAATAGCTTTATTATGTTAATTATTTGTATGCATTTTATAAATATTTCACATTCCCTGTTAAACTTATGTTATTTTTTTTAAAAGATTGTAAAGTTGCTTAAATCGTACCACCATAGAGTTTCCAAAATCGTACTGGTACGATTGAGGACATTACACTTAGGTATTTTATATTAACAAAATCTTTCGTTATTTCATAGAATGGAAAAAAAAGATATGGTCAATGGACCACAAAAAGAATGGAAAATGCAATAGAAGCATTCCGAAATAAAAAGTACGGATTTAATGAGTGTTGCAGACGATTCGAAATACCCAAACCAACATTTAAGAGGCATCTAGATGGAAAACTAAAGAGAGCTTTGTCAGCACCAAAAAGGAATGGAACATTACAAACATTACCTCCGGTTGTCGAAGACGAACTTGTCGATCATATTCTTCGTCTTGAATCAACATTTTTTGGTTTAAATATAACAAATGTGCGACGATTAGCATTCCAAATAGCAGATCAAAATAAAATCGCACATAAATTTAATCAAACCACCAAATTAGCGGGTAAAAAATGGTTTTACAACTTTATGAAGAGACACCCAAATCTGTCTGTTAGAAAACCCGAAAATACTTCGATTGCACGTGCCAGAGGTTTTAATAGAGAAGCCGTCAATAATTTTTTCAAGCTTCTATCAGGTATGGTGCAAGAAAACAAAATAAACCAGCATAGAATTTTCAATGTAGACGAAAGTGGGTTTTCGACGGTGCAAAAGAAATGTGGTAAAATCGTAGAACAGAAAGGCAAAAAAAGAATCAGGAGAGCGGTAAGTGGTGAAAGAGAAACGAATACCACTTTAGTTTGCTGTGCTAATGCAGCAGGAATGTTTGTTCCACCAATGTTAATTTTTAAAAGAAAACGGTTGACACCTCAATTAGGTAAAGGAGCACCGACAGGAAGCCTAAGTGAGGTTGCAGAGCATGGGTTCATAACCAGTGAATTATTTTTAAAATGGTTGCTACATTTTATTGACTTTGTTAAGCCAGAAGTCAACAGAAAAGTGATTTTATTACTCGACGGCCACACAACCCATACGAAAAATTTAGAGGCACTAAATTTAGCACGCGCAAAAGGCGTAATTCTTTTGCAGCTACCAGGGCATACAACGCATAGATCACAGCCTTTAGACATTGGAGTTTTTGGTCCAATGCAAAGATATTACGAACAAGCTCTCGACCAGTGGATGACGAACAGTGGCGGACTGGGTAAGCTGAGCAGCCCTGCCAAATCGATATAAAAAGGCCCCCTCCTACATATTTGCAAATATATCGTAAATTCTTATGTGTATTTTATTTTCAATTTTTAATTAAATATTTCTTATACATATTTTTAAAACCTTCTATAGGCCCCATAGGGTCCGGCCCACCGGGCAACTGCCCGGTGTCCCGTCGGCCCAGTCCGCCACTGATGACGAATAATGCTGGTCAATGCTCAACATGAAATAGCTGATGTAATAACTACTGCTTATTATAAAGCTGCATCGGTTGGGAATGCAGTTAATGCTTTTAAAAATAGTGGATGCTGGCCAGTTAATCAGTTTATTTACACTGATGGAGATTTTGCTCCTAGTGCGTTTTTAACAAATGATGCAGATGGAAGTTTAGCAACTCTTCCTCCAGAGTCCGTTTCTGAAGATGAATTGACTGATATCCTTAACCTAATCAAATTGAATCAAATATGGATATTGTAAAAAAAGAAAAAGGACAGCTCAGCCAGCAACTACACTTACCAGTAGCCCTCAGAAAAAGCTACTTACAGCCCTTAAAGAAAAACAAGTATTAAAAAACAATAGAGGCAGAAAGGGATCATCCAAAAATTTGAAATTAAATGAAGTTTATGTCAACGCGCCATCTACAAACACTACGCCAGCTATCCATGTCTCCGTAGATGCAGAAGATTGGTTTTGTTTTTTGTGTAATGAAGTCCGCTTGGAAAATATGATCCAGTGTATAAACTGTGATCTGTGGGTACATGATAGTTGCGCAGCGGTTTTAAAAGACGACAAAATTTATTATTGTCCAAAATGTGATTCAGAAAACTAGAAATTATTCCCTAATTTATACCTACTAGGAAAACATTTTAAGTTTAGTCTGTTCTTGTTTTGAAAAATGTATTGATTTTAGTTAGTTTTCATTAAATATTTCAGGTTTAGTCTGTTCTTGTTTTGAAAAATGTATAGATTTTAGTTAGTTTTCATTAAACATTTTGGGTTTAGTCTGTTCTTGTTTTGAAAAATGTATAGATTTTAGTTAGTTTTCATTAAAGAGTATTCTCCTAATTTGTTACGTCTTTCTTTTGTTAAGAAAAATCAACTGACGTTTCACTTTTATTTCCTTATTTATGTGAAATTATTGGACGCACTCGAATTCCGGTCCAACTTAATCTTTAATAATAATCTGGACACAAATTCCGGCAGAGAAAATTTTTATTGATATAATCCATGACTCGAATTCCGGTCTAGAGGACTTAAGGTACCTTGCGTCTTTATGTACCCATTTTACCTAGGTATCGGATAGGCTAATTATCATACACCGTTATTGTCGGGTACCGCACAATAGACGCAAAATAGAAAACAATATTTATTTAGTTTGTTATTTTTATATTAATTATGTATATTTATTATGATTAATTTAATAATTTGTATTTTGCTGATGATGGCCTAAAATAAGGCCGAAACTACTTTAAAAATAAATAATTTTCCTTGAAATAGAACATTCATATATTTTAATTTTATAATTTTATGATCATGTATTTTTAATCTTGACGGGAGTTTGTGTGCAGGTAAAAAAGATTATGAATTCGGATGTCCCGCTAGAGGCCAATTTTCACCTCGACCGGAATTCGAGTCTTGGATTAACGGACCCAAGTTCTCGCACAGGTAAAAGACTTTATGTGGACCGGAATTCGTGTGCACCGAAATTATTAATAGAGGTACGATTTCGGAAACTACCCGGTACGATTTAGGAGACAGGTTTCCCAAATCGTACCGACTGTAGGGTTTTAAAAAATTGTTTGAAACGCATACTTTTTAAAAGAAAAGAAAATTAAATATGCTCACGGAAGATGCAGAATACATCAATCTACAAGCACAAATATTAAATATCCCTCAAAAGTGTTTCGATTCAAAAATCAATCAAGAAATTGTTTAAGTAGTACGATTTTGGCAACTCTCCCCTAAGTTGCTCTTCCACGCAACTGATTTATATTGTAGTGTAATAAGTTAACTTTTAGAAATTTTTTAAGGTAGTAGTAGTGTTCCAATATGAACCAAAAGTTTTTTTTCCTAAGCGTAATAAAAGGTCAAGGAAGCATAGGTCAGTCAGGAAAATTTTTGTTCACGTCTATACCGAGAGTTGCTATAAACACAGTACCTGGAAATACATATACAGATACAGTGATGATCTTACAACGTTGCGTATAGTCGCATCGGTGACTTAAGAGACTGACTTTAGCAATAAAATTAGGACACAATAGATCGGTATGAAAGAACTTTATAGGGGTGCTGAAATATTGCCAGTAATAAATTTCGAAAATTTGTAACGATTTTTGTGGAAAAACTACCTGCTTTGTGCGAGTTCGATCCGTTTGCATGTTTTTACAAAAACATCTGTTTATCTTTGCCCGAGACATTTTTTTGAAATTTACTACTGACAATATTTCAGCAATATATCAAGTTCTTTCATACCGTATCTATTGTGTCCTAATTTTATTACTAAAGTCAGTCTCTTAAGTCACCGATGCGACTATACCCACCCACTGACGGCTGGCTCATACAGTGTCTACTATATAAAAAATACATATACTGTATGTCATATGCGCTTATAGGTATAATTTTTCTTGCTTTGCTGCTATAAATTAGAAATGGAAAATAATTTAACGAAGAAAATGTCGAATAAATTACGGCCAGAAGGTCGATTTGTTAAAAAAAAAGTTTTAGAAAAACGCCTAAAATTTGTCACGACTATGCAGGACGGTCATAAAAATAAAATAACAAATATGAAAGAGCAAAACGAAGAAAATCCTAACTTAATTATTGGGGGTAGACGCATTGTTGAATTGAAAATACTTGGTAATTGAAATGCTCTAAATGTACAGAAGTACTTTCGTTAGAAAATACCAAAAAGGAAGTACATATTGGGCTCAACTCTATATTGTGGGTAAAATGTGAAAACTGTTACATTTTAGTGGAAGTTAAAACGGGCATGGAGCACCTTACAATTTGCAGCTCTAAGCATTCAGATGTAAATACAAAAGCCGTACTTGATAGTGTACATGCTGGTGGGGCTGCACAGCTTTAAACAAAATTTTGGCGTGTTTAAATATACCAGTCATTTCCAAAACTTTGTTTAAACATTATGAAAGAGAAATTGGACCACTTGTCGAAGCAACTGCAACAGAAAGTTGTCGGCAAGCTGCAGGAGAAGAAGGACAACTAGTTATTGAAAAACTCGACGAACTGTGTAAAGAACTGTAAGATTTACATGATGTTAAAGTACAGACAAAATATTGAATATAGATATATATAATCTGGTACTTACCATCAATTGCAGTTGAGTTTTTTCTTAACTATTTCATTTTTATTCCATATTTTTCAGATCGCCTGAAGTAATTAATGAAATCTATCCTCATTACTCTACTCTGCGTTCCTGTATAAATTCTACGTCTAACAATAAGTTTCCATTGAATAGTACTGATATCTCCGCACCTATTTGGCAATTTGATAAAAGAGTTGGTGAAATTATAAATATCATTGTATCTTATGACATGGGCTGGACTAAACGAGCCAATGGTCGTAGTTACGACAGCTTGAATGGGTATAGTTGCCTAATTGGATTTTTAAGTGGAAAAGTTTTAGATGCAATAGAAAATGTAAGATGTGCGATCTAAGCCATAAAAAAGAGGATCACGATTGCCGTAAAAATTTTGAAGGGAGCGCAAAGGCAATGGAGCCTGCTGTTGGATCTTTATTGGTTAACAGTAGTGAGATCTTGAAAAATTCAGGCTTGAACGTAAGAGTATTAATCGGCGGTGAAGACAGCTCTACCATAGCAGCAGTACTTAAAGGAACTACAAACAAGATTTTCAAGCTTTCTGATAAAAATCATCTTCATAAATGTTTTAATAATGACTTGTATGGTTTACGTAAAAATTTTAATGAGATGACAAAAAAAGGAGTAATTCTACACATTAAAAAATGTCTCTGCTATGCGATAGCCCAGAACAAAGGTAAAAGTCTATAGCTTGCTGCTGCAATCCGAAGTATACCAGATCATATGTACAATAAACATGAAAATTGCAGATCATGCTGTCATCGTGGCAAAGAAGAATCAAATCGACACAGTTTTATTGAGAAATCAAGGGTTGTTCGATGAATTGACAAAAATATTCGATAACTATGCCAATAATGCTCAGAAATTTTGTGTCGCTACATCAAGTCAGGCCAATGAAAGTGTCAACAATATTATGGCACATAAATCTCCGAAAAATCGATGCTATAGCCAAAGTGAGTCTTCCGATTATCGGTATGCTAGCGCAATCTGTAGTAAAAATGAAGCCGAAACACATTTATTAGGTGTCCAGGATAAATTATCATTATCACCCGGTAAGCATACTGCATTGTATGCCTCTCGGAGTGATAAATGTAAACTTAAAAGAGCTATTCAGTCTAAGTTAGCATCAACAAAACGTATAAGAAATATATTAGCTGAAAAAGGGGACAAACTGAAGCAGAAAAATGAAAAATCGGAAGGAGTACAGTATCAGTCTAATTGTGGTTATTTGGAAAATATGAAAAATTCTAACCCTTCTTAACATTCTACAGTCTCTTACGTCGATGTATCAACGATTGTTATGTCTTTGGAAACTTGTAGTACAGTCTACTTTGACTTAGAAACATCGGGATTTGATGAGTTTAACGTTTACATTACTCCAAACGCAAATATTATTCCTGGAGCTTCTAAACAAACTAGGTTGAGGAATATTAACGGGTATTTGCATTCACATGATCAACAATTATCAACAGTTTCTGAAGCAGATGGTTTGTATTTATTTCAAAAATTTTTGAATCTTCTGAAGAAACCGTGTTCGCTCGTAGCTCACAGCGCGTCATTTAACACATCTCATTTGATTCGAGCTATTTTGAAAACTAACATGGTACATAATTTTGAAATCATCGCTGGCTTTTGTGATACTCTAATTTTATTTAAAAAACGTTTCCATGAAAGAAAAGGTGAAGGAATGTTCAAATTGAAGGCGTTGGCAGAACATTTTTTTGAATGAACCATTAGAAGGCAATTTTCATCAAGCATTATATGATGTGCGAGTGTTAAGATCAGTTGCTCTAACTTATCTGAATAGTAATGATATATTTGAAAGTGCGAAATTTTGGCAATTCTATAAATCTTGTTATTGAATTACAAAACATTTCTGTTATACTGCCTTTATTGAAACCTCTTAGAACTATTTTAAAGGATGGTATTTTGAAAAAAATGGCCAAAGAAAATATAACTTATGAAATTTTATTGAAAAAATATCAGAAATAAGGTGAAAACGGCATTGTTAAAATTTTGACTACACAAGAGGGCAAACGCAAAAAAATTAAAAACAACGGAAGCACCCGCTAAAACAGGTTTGACGTCATCCGGTCTATGACCAGTCTGTTGTGACGTCAGGATATTTGTTTACTTCTGCTGGCAGCGTGGTGAAAACATGCATTTATATAGATAGATTGTTTTGAATCATACTAAATATGGAAACATCTAATACTACTTACGATTAGTGCCGAAATGTACGTCAACGTCTATTAGAACACCTGATAAAATATTTATATCATTACCTGCTGGCTCAAGTAGTAAACAAGCAAAAATGAGAAAACTATGGTTGCGGGCCATGAGGAGGAAAGAAAATGACATATCGAAAAATACTAGAGGATTTGTTTGTGAAGATCACTTTAATGTAAATATTAATAACTTATTTTTAGTAATAATTAAAAGGTCAGTTATAAACTAAAACTAACAAAAAGGCAGCTAAATCATAAAAGAAAGTCTCTCGTAAAGAAGTAAAATATAATTTCCAGCTCGAAGAAGATATGCAAAATTTCTTACGTTACAAGTTAATGGACGGAAACATTTTTCTTAAAGAAAATGTTGTTGCGCATAAATTTAAATGCCAGGTAAAACGGGCCAGGAAAAATTTAATTGCCAATTTGTTGGGCAATGATGGTACTGCAACAATAAAAGCTTCTAACGTGATCCCTTCTGCAGAAGAAATATAGCCAACAATTAATGAAATAGAAATAGATCCCGCATGCAATAACGCTACCATGGACCTTCATAAAGAACAAAAACTTTTAGGGTTTTCAGATAAATGTACTCAAACTTAATCAATAGTACAGCGAACAATATCAACGTAATTCACACCACATCATCGTAGTAAATATGTGCAAACAATTGACTTAAATGCGAAAAAGACTGTTAGTGTAGCATGTTCACCTTTTAAGCCTATAAAGATTGAATTTCAACCATCATCATCAAAATTCTCTGACATATATTCAGAAACGAATGAAAGTGAATCTAGTGTAACAGATGTTACTAGTGACTTTGCTAGTTATAATTGTAGTAGTGAAGAACAAAGTGGAAACAATGATGAAAGCAATTTCACTCGAAAGATCTAAATATTTTGTTTTCCACAAATCTAGAACTTATTTAGGAATACCTGAGGACTCACATTTTGTTATTCATTTATTACAAAAACATGTAATTTAAGGGATATATGAATTGTTCTCAAAAAAATCAGGACGGATATACCGTTTGAACACTTGGCTGATGACTTTGACCAAAGAATACATAGTCCATAGAAGCTCATAAGTCCAATTTTAATGACCCATGTAAATCTTAGTACCTACCCTGAAAATCCGAGGGCGACACTTGTTCAATGTCGGTAATTTAGGTGATTACCATCAATAGAATTCATTGTCAGTAGCAGTCGCCATAAGTCGCTGGACAGCCAGTCATGGCCTAATTGGCCTAATGGACAGTCAAAATTATTTGAAAAATTATTTGACAAATGAAAACTAATAAAAGCCATAAAAAAAAATAAATTCTCGCCTTCTAATACATGACTGACTGCCAGCGACTGCTACTGAGTTCTTTGGCAATCAGTAGTAATCACCTTAATTACCGACATTGAACAAGTGTCGCTCCCTGAGTTTCAGGGTAGGTACTAAGGTTTACATGGGTCACAAAAATTGGACTTATGAGCTTCTATGGAGTATGTATTCTTTGCTTTGACATAGCAGCAGTCAGGCAGCCAAAATTTTTCAAACATGCATAGGTCACTTAAGTCACGTCCTTAAAAGCTTCATTATTTGGCCGCCAAAGACTGATATTAAACGGTTATTACCTATTGCGTTTCGAGAGAACTACTCAAATGTTGAAAGCATTATTGATTGCTTCGAAATTGAAATAGAAAAGCCATCAGACCCAATAAAACAAGCGTGTACATGGTCGCAATATAAAAAGACCAATACTATCAAATACCTTATATCTTCTACACCAGATGGACTGATAAATTTTGTGTCCAATGGATTTGGGGGTAGCGCCACTGATGTGACCATAGTGGAGAAGAGCAAGTACCTGAATGTACTAAGACGAAATTGCTCGGTTATGGCTGACCGTGGCTTCAAAACAATCAATCTTTTGCTAGGTACTTGAAACTAGAATTGCAGCCCTGCGTATTCATATTGAAACCGTGATTCGAAGAGTGCGTGAGTTCAAATTATTATTATTATTACCGCTATATAATGTTCTCGATATGCGAAATACAAAGAAATTTTTTTAATTTTTTTATTTCTTCAAATTAGGGCCGAAAAAAATTAAAAAAGAATCGTTAAAATTAGGTCAATGTTTTAAAGTCAACGCACTTAATCTTCAATGTTGTTTTGTTTGTCAGCTGTTTTATACGTCAGCAATTGATATACAGGTAAATACATAGAAGTAAAACCATACAGGAGTTTATTGTATTATAACTTACAGTGATCGTTTTTCGTGTATTTACTAATCACCATCGTTATGGTGGAATTATTTCAAATCGTAGTAGACTACACAATAAGAGTATAAAATTTAGAGAAGCACACCCAAAAGCAGGAATGAACACAGCACATGCAGTTAGATGGGAAACATATCTTTTCAAACAAGAAAATAAACAAATAATTTAGTTGGGCAGAAAAAATATTCTAATATGTTTTCACTATTTAGCACATCAATTTTTTACGCAGTTATCTATATGTTCTGGAATTTCATGCTAACCAAACATTGTTGTCGGCGTTCGAAATAGTTCTGTTGAGTACGTAATAGTAGAATTGTTGAGAGATGCTGACGTGAGTTATTTGTATTTATTGTTTAGTATAATTGTATTATTATTATTATTATTATTATTATTATTATTATTATTATTATTATTATTATTATTATTATTACTTATCATTACTATCTAATTTAAATAATTTTTTATGATTTGTATAAGGAATTGTGCAAGGAATTCAAGTCCAATCTTATGAAATATATATTATAATAAACTCCTGTATGGTTGTACTTGTATGTAGTTAACTGTACCATAGATAACAAACAACATTGAAGATTAAGTGCGTTGACTTTAAAACATTGACCTAATTTTAACAATTCTTTTTTAATTTTTTTCGACCCTAAATTGAAGAAATAAAAAAATAAAAAAAATATCTTTATATTTCGCACATGGAGAACATTCTATACCGGTAATTTCCTCCCTACTAGGACCAAATTTGTAAAAGTTGACATTCATTTCTCATATTCAGAAACGAGCTACTGCCTTTCTGACTGCCCTTAAGTACTACTGAGGTGTCACCGTATACGTTCTTAAAACTTTTATTCCTGTCCCTTTTCTACAAAATGCAGATCTCGAATTAGTGCGACACTTGAGCCACCAACCCTATATACATGCAAAAGACCAGGCTTTTGCTACTTTCCGACTGGCTAAAGAGACAGGGTGAATCACGCGAAGCAACAGTTTCCGTATTTTTTAGAGAAACGAGACAAAAGCACAAGGATGGAGAGTACACTATGTCTAAATATAGCTGGCGTCCGAGGTGTGTGCATCGTTCGGTCTGGCTGTGCTTTTTTTTTTTCTGCGAATTTTGTTTAAATAATTTCGTGATATTACTCATTTGATTAAAAACAGTGTGGTCTGTCGCAATTTGTTACAATTTGTGGCGTAATCGTCGCAATTTTTGCGATTTTGTTGGTAATTGAATACACGTGGTTTCTATAGTTTTGAGGTTATCTCTGTTATCGTTGGAGCGACAAGCGTAATACTTGGTGAGTTTGTTCCATTTACTCTTATTTTGCCCTGTGGTGGTTTTCACCCTTATCGGGCCGGTGGTTTACCGATGATAAGCGGTTAATTACGTATTTCCCTTATAACTTACGTAATAGGGGTCGCAGCGGTTTGAGATTTTCTTTTGCAGAAGTGCACTACAGGGTAGTGCAGGGTGGTTTTTTGCTTCTGGTACACAGATTTGTGGTATTGCGCATTATCTTGGTGATTTCTGACTGATCTTTTGTGATAAATTGTAACTGGTAGTATATTAGGAGCGTTGTCAATTGTGAACCCCCATATACCCCCCTTTCTTTTTTTTCTTTATCCTCTCTCTCTCTCTTTCTTTGTATTGGGTCGATCTGCGCTGGTGAGAGCTTTGTCTGCGTCCTTTTGGGATGTCGGACAGGGAGAAGGACGTTTTTAAGCGTAGCCAGAGGGTAAATAGGACGCCGCCTGGTGGATCTGGTCAGAATGTTATGAATACTGTGGATTGTTTGAGGCCCCCGCCTGAGAGACGTGGCAGTAATGCCAGTCAGTTGAGAGCAAGGAGTGATGCGAGTGCAAAGAGTGCGTCAAGTATGAATGTAGATACCCAGTCTAGTGAGAGAAGGGGTGCTGAGAGTGAGAATGAGAATCTGAGCGACAGTACTATCCAGCTGGGTGCTATGCGTGCAGTCGGAGAGAAGATTAGGGAGTTTGTGTTTAAAGAAAGCTCCAAGGTGAATAAAATAGCTAGTGAGTATATTCTGAAGAGGTTAAGAGGTAGACTAAGCGAGCAGGAGCGACTTTTGGAGAAATATCCGATGAGGGGTGTTCATTCTTTTGCATCGGTTGCGGGTGGTGCGGGTACCCGTGCCTCAGTTACAACTGAAGCATTGGACCCCTCAAGGGCTGTTGCTGCTGCTGGACCGGTCCAGCCAGCAAAGGAGTCATTTGCGGTGATGGTCAAATCGGCTGGTGAAAATTTGACTGCAGATCAGATAAAAACCAGGGTAATGCAGAGGGTAGCACCTGAGGCTGTCTCAGTGAGGGTGAGAGCTGTAAGGAAAGTGAAAGACGGCGTTGCGGTTGTGGTCGAGGATGGGAGGGACGCGCGAAAGATTTTAGAGTGTGTGGGTGCGAGTGGAGCTGGACTCAAAGCCGAGGCTGCCCGTAAGATAGGGCCCAAGGTCATTGTTTTTGACGTTGATGACAGGATGGATAATGATAGGCTGCTAGAAGAGGTTTATTCGAGGAACCTCTCAGATGTTGTCTCGGCTAGGGAGTTCCAGCAGAGTGCGTGTTGTCAACAGGGTGCGTAGATCGGGAACCGGATTGGTCAACGTGGTGATCGAGGTGCCTGCTGTTTGTTTCAAGCAGCTCATCGGAGCTGGAAGACTCTTTGTGGGATGGAGTGCGTTGCGCTGCAAGGAGTTCACCGGTGTGATGAGGTGCTTTGTGTGCTTGGAGCCAGGACACTTCGCTAAGGAGTGTTCAAGAAAGGCTAGGGTTTGTCTGAGATGTGGGAATGAGGGTCACAGTGCCAAGGACTGTAAGGGTGAACAGGTATGTGTCAACTGCAAGCGCCGAGGGCGTGATAGTCGTCACTCCGTTTTTTCGGAGAAGTGCCCTGACAATGTCAGGGCTTTGAAGCGTATGAAAG
>JAZBGY010001988.1:0-14561 GCA_037414755.1 Lydus trimaculatus
AATAAAATGGAAAACTAGATGGAATTAACAATAAAGATCGATGATTTTTTTTTTTTAAAGAAAACTGATGCCATCATTGTTAATAAATATTGCAAAACCATGAAAATTTGAAATAACTCTATAAAAATGTGCATAATAATATTATTACACAACACTTAAAAATTTAAAATAACACAGTCTCGCTAAATTAACTTGAAAAAAAAACAAAACAAAACAATAACAAAAACGACAACAAGATACTCACTTTTTAACATAAACTCTATTTTGTAATTCGTCTTCAAAATTAATCCGTGAAATTTCTTCGTTTTCATCAATTCCAGAACTAATAGGTTTTCTTTCATCGCATGAACAACTATCATTATTTGTATTGATAATTGGCGGCGTTGCTGGAATATTCTGGCTAATTATCGGTTTATGTGGAGGACTTGTTGCTGAAATTTGAATTTCTTTTAATTATTCATAACAAGACTTCTTTCATTAATTAACTTACGAGAATTACAATAATCACGTTCATTTAAATCGGCATAACCGATTTTATGTTTTTTACCAGCAACAATATAATATGTAACATTACCATTTGGTTGTGCTGGTGGTAGCCATTTCATTTTTAATGAATCACTAGAATTACTAGATACTTGTAAATACTGAGGTACAGATGGCACTAAAATAATTAATTCATTTAATTCATGATACTGTTTGATAATAGAGATTTATATTTACTAGATGGAAGAGTTCGAAAATATTTGATTGCACTCAGAGCACCACGTCTTTCAGTGGCAATTGTGTAAGTCTTTACAAAAAATGCATATTGAGTATATGGTTTTAATGATACCAAAGGATGAGTGATTTTCTTTTCTTCATCAGGAATAGCAACATCATCAACACGCCACCTGTAAAATATAAATTTTACAACAATAAATAAACAAAAATGTAAATAGTAAAATAATCAATATACATATCGGGCAAAAGCTTTAGTTACATTGCAGAGAGACAAATACACCTCCTTACGGCTTTTATACAAGTTAAAGCGAGATAGAATAAATAAGGCGTTGAATATTTTGCAACAAAACTGCCCCCACCATGTCCCAGTCTTCTTATCACTATTAACAGTACCCCGCCTCTAGATCTAGATGCTGTTTGATATCTTTGTCTGTTGCATATCAATTGGTTCTTTGTCTGATTTGTTGAAAAGCGATATGGGGCTAGACAATACTGTTTTCCATAAAATCAAATACCCAAATTATTGTTGTATAAATGACATGCTGGTTAGACAATCTGTTTTGTCGATTATAATTAGATTTCTACCACTGAAAAATTGTTAGTCATGCGTTTTATTTGTGATTTCCATTTTTGTGTCTACCTCAATAGAGAGTATAAGTTATATTATAGGAGTAATAAACAATTACAAATAACTTATAACACATTTATTGTTTGATAAATAGTTTAAAATTGACATGTTAACATGTAATCTAAGAATAATAACAAAAGCATACGAAAACAATGCTATAAACTGAATTATTCAAACAAAATTAATAAATAATGATGGCTACTAGAAAAAAAACAAAAATTAGAAAAGCATCAACGTAAATTTCCTTTATTGAAGTAGAAAAAAGAAGGAGAACAAATAATAAATTGATAAAAGTGCAATTGTTAGAAGCAGGTCTTGAACCACGGAATTCGATGGTACGACCGACTGTGCTATCCGTATAACCTAAAAATTGTTTGTATTATTTGTTTAACAATCATTACTCTGTGTATTATTTTAATTCTATCGGAATTGATGCAGTCTTTGTCTGATTTATTGAAAAACGCTATGAGGTTAGTACTTGTTTCACCATCGTCTATTTGAATCAGACAAAGATATCGAATGTTTTTATCATAGATATGTTGATCTAGCATACATCGATGGAGCATTTTGTGGATATAGAGGTGCGGTTTTTGTTAGGAGTGGTAATTAAAATGGAATAGTCTTGAGGTAAAATATCCGCCCAATTCAACGCTCTATTTATCATATCTCACTTCAATTTCTAAAAATGACATAAGGAGGTGTATTGGCGTGTCTCTCTGCAATGTAACTAAAGCTCTTGCCTGATCTGTATATTATATATCTAATTGTAAGTGTACAATGTGCGTGCTGCTAAAACTCAAAAACGAGTCCCGGTACGATCAAGAAAGTTATATGGTGAAGTAGCCCTCTATATCCCCCATCCATGAAGTAGGTTCCCGTTTTTACTTGAAGGGCGTGCTGTAGTGTTCCACAATATTCGAGAGTATTCTGAAATGTTCTGGAACATTGTGGACCATTTGAAGCCTTTTTGTATGGGTGAGACTACCCATTGGTGAGGTATATAAAGCAAGATTCGGCGTGGATTCGAACGTCAGTTTCTCATATCAACTCCTTGAACGAAGCCGGGTACTCCAGCTAGTAATAAATAAACAATTGAACAATAATATTCTGTAACAGATACAGATAGCGATCTGTTCTATTTGTTACAATTCCTTATCGTTGTTTTTTTTTAAAGTCGTTTTATAAGTGGATCTGACATAAACAGAGGAGTTTATAGTAAAAACAGCGATCGTGATCAAGATAGAGATAAAGATTTTGTTAGAGAATAGTAAGAAAAAAAATAACTATCATACCCGTCTCCACCGCAGGCGTCTCTACCATCGTATAAAGTAACATTTCTATGCGGTGCTTCTATTAAATAAACAATATATCCTAATAATTTACGTTGATCTTCCATTTGGAATTGTTCCCATTCAAGTACAACACCACGACTTTCTATACTTGATACTGTAACTTCTAAATTTTCTACATCACCTATCATTGAATAATAAACATGAAAATTGTTTTTAAAAATTAAAAAAAAAATATTTAAAAATACAAGCATACATACAAGCAATTTTATCACCATTTGAATTTGATGCAACTTCTAGATCAGTAAAATTATCAAGATGTGCGATTCTTTGTAATTCTTCAATTTTTTTCAAACACAATTTTGGATTAAAATGAAAAAATAAACGTCCATTATCAATTTGTAATGTGCGATTCTCCCAGTCCCATAAATCTTGTAAATTTTGATTGTCAAGGACAACAAGAACGTATCTAAAATATTCATATTTTCAAGTTTATAATGTTATTTTTCAAATAATAAAAATTTAATTACTTTTGACTTTCTAAATTTTCACCACGTATACGTTTTAAATTTTTCAAAAAATTCAATGATATTAAAGGAAATGAACGCACCACTTTTAAATAACCGCGTATTTCTTCAATCATACTTAAATTTTCTTCTAATTCATTAACAACATTCCCTTAAAATGTTTGTTTATTATCAATATTGTATTGATTTTATTATATTTATTATTGTTGTTATTAATTCAAATTATGATAAAACTTACTGCCACCGCGAATTTGAATTTCAAGAGAACCAGTTATATTTGTACAACCTCGCAGTTGTTTTGCTAAACTTATACTATCAACATTCACTCCGGGACATTCTTTTTCACAACGACCTTAAAATAATCAAATTTTTTGATAAAATTGTTTTTGTTTTTTTTTTGTGTTGATTAATTAACCTTCACACGGTTTACATGTTCTCCCCTCACTCATGTAATTTGTTGGACAATGTAAAACACAAGATTTATTATGGATTTTATATGGGTATTCTCCACTATTATGAGCTTCAATTGGTCGTCTCATATGAATGCATTGATTGTATGTAATGCATCGACGACCTAAAAACTGTAAAATAAAAATAATTATTTTATTTAAATTAATGAAACAATAAACAAGAATACCTGGTAATAATTGTCAGGACATTGTGCCATACATTTCTTATTTTTACCATAACCGATAGTAAAATTCTTACAAACATTACAATCATTAATATTATCAATAGAACAACCACCTAAACAATTTTCGTTACAACATACACCATTCGCATTACATGATGTACAATTTTTAGGACAGATCTTTTGGCAATGTTGACGATTCCAACACAAATGCCGTGTGGCAAATGTATCAGAACTAGTACGATATGAACCTTTTGGACACGTTTGTATAGATAAACTATTACCATATTCATCTTCTTTAATTTTTTCATCCCCAGGACATATTGGACATTCATTTTCTGGTTTTAAATTTTTAATAAAATGTTCACCGTCTTCATGTGCAATTAAACGCCAATCAATTGAATTCACAAAACACAATGATGGATTTTTATCGATCCTAATCAGTCCGTGTGTTATATCAGTCAATGAATATAAATTAATTTCTTGTAAACTTGACATTTCGAATACAACAAATGAAAATGTAAAAAATGTATTATGGCCACGTATAACGGCCAAATTTGGAAATAGTTGCCCTATACTACGTAAACCATTTACTCTATATAATAATAAATAATCAGTTATTTCAGTCAATTCTGGGAAACTTATACGTGACATTAAAGTTTCATTCACATTATCAAATAATAATATTTGCACAAAACCTTCTACTACCCGACAGCCGTCCAGTCTTTTGAATGCATCCAATGTATTTCTTATGTCCACACTCTTACAAACTGTACCATTATAACAAACAAAACAACAAAATATTAACAAAACATTTTATATAATCAAAATATATGTAATTCATAAAAAATGTCAATAAACCTGTTATTTATATAATCAAATACTCATAATGTTACATGAATATATTTCAAAGATAAAATTAATTTGAACGTTTTTTTAAAAAAAAAAATATTTCCCAAAATAATATTTCACATTCAATTAATATTTGTTCACCGTCATCGAATATTTTTAAACGAAAATACATCAACATTTAGAAGCATAAATTACTGGATATTAAAGGGGTAGATGTTGTTTTTGTAAACTAAATTATTTTAATATAAACCATTTCGGGGTAATATTGTTACATTTATAATTAGCACGTTCATATACTATAACCGTCCTTATAAACAGTAAAATATCAATTACGAACTTTTTTGATAATAAACAACAAATAAAAGAAAACTTAGAAATGAGACTTTTTCGAACGAATCCATTATAATGTTCGAAATAATTGTGTTGTTGGTAAATATAATCATTTTTGTGTGTGATGAAATAGGAAAGAATCACAAGCAAAGAACTGCGTAAAACATAAATTTCAACCATCATATGAAAAGATATAAATCGCCTAATATTGATTTGGTTATTTCTTTATTTGAATTTTAAAATTTTTTGAGAATGATACGTTTGTATCGAATCTAGTTACAAACTGAGGTCGTGAGATTGAAGAAGACTACAAGAATGCGACCGTCCGGAATGCAGTTTAACGTTCGGAATTTGCGAGACGCTGTGTTTGTGCAGCCCAACGGGGTTACTGGCCATCTGAAGGACATAACCAGTGTTGTATATAGTTACCTTTAATCGTCTATATTCCTATAGAAAATCATTAAAAAGATAATTGTTCATCTTTTTTTTTCTATATTTATATTTACAAAAATTCATAAAATCTTTGTTGCAAAAATTACGAAGTGTCGTAATCCATTATTATGTCATTCTTTTTTTAAAAAAAAAACAATATTTTTAAATCACCTTAATTCGTTATAAATGTATGAAATATAGCTCAATGAACCTTGTTAACAATTTATTGGTGACACCAATTTTTATGAAATTTAATAAAATTATTTAATATAAAAATTTTGTAAACACGTGCGTAAATTTTTGCACTGAATAGTTTTTGCAAGATTCTTGTTGTTGTGTAACCCAAACAAACATGATTTACACGTGAATAAAACAATAAACCAAATAACACGACCCTCTAAATCAATATCAAATAACATCAGTTAATTAAAGTCTGAACGATTCTCCAAATATTACTCAATGGGTTATTATTATTGTTATTAATACTGCTGTCACTAACACTAATAAATCAACAAAAAACGATAACAAGTTAAATTTTTTTTTTGGAAGAAAATAATTTACAAACATTTTTGCAACATATTTATTGCTGTTGTTGTTAAATTCTAATTGAATAGCTGCAGGAAGTTCTGGTCCAATTTTAAACAAAAATATCCATGAACTGCTTGCAGTTTAATGTACCTATACCATATTATTGTTAAAAACTTGATAAAGGTCACTGGAAGTTAATTACAGTGTAATCCATCATCAAATCGTATCTATTATTACGAAATAAATTATTTTTCGCTTATTTGTGTTTAAAGAGGAATCATTTATTTTTATTCAAATTTGTATAGGATTTATGTACTTGTGACTATCAAACGAAATGTAATATTATTTTTCTATGTTGTTTATTTCAAACTATTGTAGGTATCCTCTCATACGTTTATATGTATTGTTTATTGTTTAGATAATTACGTTTACAGAAAGTCAGTATTTTCAGTTGAAAAAATAAAATAAAATAAACATCACAATATCTACTCACTTCCTGTATCATTATAAGGAACAACATGAGAATTAGCTTGTAATTCGTTGGCAATGACGATTGTATCCATATAGACAATAATTAGGGCCAATGTGGCACCATAAAATAATGGCCTTGTGCCGGGCCAAATATTGGATCGGCGCTGTTGGGCCGTGGAGGCAGTGCCGGTCGTGGCCATCAGTGGCAATACATGGACATGGGTCTATTGAGGCCCGAACAAGGTTCACTGTTGTTATACCGCGTCGTACAGAATTTCCGTAAACTTGTGACGCAATACACGATCGATGTAAACATGTTATTCACTTTGGATCGGATATCCAAAAATCAGCTCAATGGTGGTCGTGTCGGTCCGCTACACCTGAAACAAGAAACATACATAATACATTCAACTGCATCAAAGATAATAATGATGGTTAGTTAAAGAGGAAAATAGAAAAAGAAGGATACACACACCGCATTCATGTGAATCCGGCTTTATTAACAAAACCTGATCAAAGAAGGGGAAAAATATTTAAATGAATCATTAAGTTGTCTTGACGTTGTTATGACAAGACATAGGGTAAACCTGAGTCTATTCCGGAAAGTTAAAGTCAAGTTCAATCGGTTAACAACTTAATTAATAATAATTTGTGTTAAATCAACACCGAATCTTTTATATAACCGACCTACACGAAAACGTGACCTATTATTGTATCTTGAAATAAATTCATATTATTATAGAATAATTATAAATATTTTTTTAGATTTCACAATCACATAGTTAATTTATAAATAAATTTTAGTATTTTATTGTAAATTAAAACATAATCTTACAACACATCTGTTTTCACTCCAAATAATTACTTTAATCTAAGTTTTCGCTTGAAAATCGCCCATTGTGAAAATTCCATTATCGATTTTTTCCGATTATAAATCAATGTTTATGTTCAATATTCAATTTTTTTATTTTTTTTTTGATGAACATCATTTTCAATGTGTAAATTTTCTATTTGACCTAGGTTCAAGAAAAAAATCATCAATAATATTCAGTTGTATTTATTAGTTGAATTAATTGAAAAAATTTCGATGTTAAAATTTCACTTAAAAATTTTTTCAAATATTATCACCAATTATAAATAATTTTTAAAACAACCAATTAGTAAGTAGAAATTTACAATGTTAATGAGTAAGTAGTGTCAATGTTACACTTAAGTATATTTGTTTATACACATACATCATAACATTAATTCTACATACTCATTCTTATGTTAAACAACGAACTAATAATTAATATCAATTGAAAAATAAATAAATAATCATTAAATAAGCAATATTGAGACTTGAAGCAGTTAATTTTATAGTTAGCAAAAAAAACACGATCAATAGAGTACTTCATTCATAAACATAAAAACGGATTATTTTTAATTTTGTTTTTAAAAAAATATCCTTTTTTTTTTGATAAAATCACAATGTAATTCAACTATGGTTGATTGTTTACAATTGAAAGTAAAAACATGTGATAATTTTATATAAATCAAATCACACTAAATTTTAACAAAAACAATTTCTCTTTTATCTCTAAATAGAAGTAAGAGAATCTTGGTATTTAAGTCAATAAAACTTTGTTATTATTCTACTGCATTTTCTAATGAATTAAAGTCTACTGCAATACACTT
The DNA here is from genome assembly GCA_037414755.1 of Lydus trimaculatus. Taxonomy (NCBI): domain Eukaryota; kingdom Metazoa; phylum Arthropoda; class Insecta; order Coleoptera; family Meloidae; genus Lydus; species Lydus trimaculatus. The sequence continues at coordinate 8,086 of JAZBGY010001988.1, forward strand.
TGTGACATTTGATTACAATGAAACTCTATTATCACAAAAAATTGTAATTAAGTAATTAAATTCTGTTTTTGTTTAATTATAACAAATAAGGAAAGTTATAATATGATTTTGAATGAAATATAAATAAATACTTCAAGTACAGGAAGTAAAAAATATAAGGCACATTACCAATTGAAAGTTGATTTTTACAATGTAAATATTTATCACAACTCACCCTCTAAAATGTAAAGGTATTTCAGTATGATATCGAAATCTACTAGTGAACAATGTATCTCAATTGTCGTTTTCGCGCCATGTCTCTCTATAAACTAGTGAGGGTTGCCATGGTATGACAATCTCCCTACTACCATGTTTTAATATTGGCAACGAATCAGAATATAGTTAATAAAATATTGCGTACATAACATAAAATTCTATTGAATATAAAGAAAAACTTAAGTACGATCGTTAAATAATCTTAACAGAATAAAATGGACATTTAAAACAATTTTTTTATGAATGAATTTGGATGTTTCATCAGTAAAAAGAATAAAATCCGTTAAAAATACAACCCTTATATTCATATTCTATTATGATTTACGAAATTTAGTAAAACATCTGGAAAAACTTGAAAATCGATAATCTGAATTTCTAATAAAATTATCTATAAACAGAAACAGTAGTAATTAATTAATCACACACTACTTATCATATGTCATTAATTAATCAATGAATTAATTGATTTTAGTTTTTCATAATTAAGAGAATTTTATATCAAATTTTCAATTTCTTTAATTTAAAATTCATATAAGTGTTAAATAATAATAAAAAAATATATATTCCAAATTGAATTTAATAATTTATTAATTTAACAGTCATAAAAAACAATTCGATTCAATTTTTAATTTTGGGCTTTAGGTCAAAGAGTACAATATCATCACCAGACATATTAAATACAAACGCAAATATTACCTTTTTTTTTAATACAGTATATATATAAAGGTCAAACTTATTTTATTTGTTATCGTATATTTTTTTAATTTTTTAACCCCATTATTTATCCCAATAATTTGAATATAAAAACAGAAATTACTTACATTGTAAATAATGTTGAAATGCCAAAAAATTTTACAAAAAGTCACTGTGTAGTATCTGAAATAGCAAAAAAAAATACATTAGTTTTTATTGGGATTACTTATACCTTTAATAAAAGATAGGGTTACATTTTTATTCTTTATAAAAAGAAGAGAATGACAATTGTGAAGGGTATAAAAACTTCCACGCAATAAATAAACAAGCAAAACAATCTAGAAAATTAGTTGTTTTTCTTTTGAGATATTTTTGGTAGATTATTCCAATTATAGTAAAATATCAAAATACACAAATAAAACAAAAATTCAAAAATAATGTTAGTTTGACGGATTTTTGTTATTTTAAAACATCGTCCTTTTACTCCCACACAGGTACGAACATTTTATTTATTAATCATTTTCAAATTTATAAATCTATTCATTAATTATCGAATTAAACAAATACAAAGATATATTTGAGAAGAAACGATACATTTTTAAAACTGTTTAGTTTATTTATATCAAAAATTCGTAAATATAATGATTCATACAGATAGAAATATATTTATACAGGGTCCGCCACCTAAAACTTCTCAACCTTATAATTTCGTCAATTTTTAAGCTATCTTAATGTTTGGGGTGTCAGCTTGTAGTTTTTTCCAAGCTCTACATACGGGCTTTCTTACATTACCAAATAATTACCCATATCATTATGATTCCAAATCAAACGTTATTTTCTCAGGGGGCTTTTTTCTATTTCACCATATATTGAAATTTTTCATATCATTGGATAGAGAATTTCAAGAGCTTCAATTTAGTGTATCACATTAGGTATTTTGAATAAATAATTTTGTTAGTTATAAAAATTAATGAGGTAAAATTCTCGATACAGTGGTGGGAAAAATTTTAAAATGGGGTAAAACAGAAAAAAATCGCACCAGAAAATAACATTCGATTCAATTTGATTTGGAATTTGATTTTACAATGTAGGTAAGTACACCACTTCTAAAGAGCTTATAAAAACTCACAATTTGATATCTGGAAATTAAAGAAGTTACAGATCGGGGAAGTTTTACGTGTCGGACCTTGTAAATATACAATTTTGCTTTCATCCTCAGTTGAATGTGTTAAACCAGTAAATGTCAATCCACATCACACTATTATAATCGATTTCAGTTTTATCATTTACTAGTAAGATAATAAACGTAATAATTACAATAATTTTACAAACAATAAATGTAATCCCCAGTCTTGATTATTTAAATATGTGAGAATAGAAATTTGGGGAAGCATTGTATTACATCAATGTAATGTAGTTGTTTCTTTCCATACAATTTTCCGTTATTGAAGTTATACTTCTTTTGGCGCGTTGAAAGTGAAATTTTACGTTTGTGATGGAAGTTGCGCGCGCAATGCATAGAAAAACGACAGTATGAAGTTAGCCGTTAAATAGAGCCAACTGTGTGTATATGTATAGTGTATATTGACTAACTTCACTTTTCAATTTCTATCCCCATAATATGCACTCTGTCTCTTTCTATTAATGTCAATTTCTGATGCGATCTCATTCTAATTTGACATTTCATCTAGCAACATAGGACAGTCGCGTGAATGGGTAATTTTACAGAGATTCTATCAACCATCCCTTTTCAACCTAGATAGAGGCTATAAAACTATTCCGGTTGTGGTAATTTCTCCTATGTTCCTAGATGAACTGTCACAACCTGTATATGTATATAAGTCCCTTAGTTTTACATAAAAATAAAGCCTATTTTAAGTGGATAGTTCCAGATAAAACTAATCAAATTTGCAAACTAAAATACTATCAGAACATTAACAATAATAATATGCATATATTTTTTTAAGACATGAGGGGGTTGGGGAGAAATTATCCTTTATAATTCGAACACACAATTTTAATTAACAGTTTTATGAATATGTAGCCTAATTGATAATCTATCATTATAATTATATTGAACAATTGACGTAAAACGTGTTAATTAAGACAGCAATAGACAAAAGCTAGAGCAACTTTAATAAAAGCCTCCAATTTCATCAAACAAACAACATTAATTATAACTTTAGAATAATCTATAAATAGTATGAAATATCAAAAAAAAAATGTTTATTTATATAAAAATCAAAATTGGAAATTAAATCATTTTATCCTTTTGTTATTTATTTTGTTATTATATACTCTGACATTTCTAAATGTATTCCTAGAATCTATTCCACCTATTATATGTTTTTTGCTTGTTCATTTCACAAAAAAAAAAAAACACAAATCCCAGTCCACCCCTGTAAGATGATTCGGCATTTATTTCAACACAACATCAAAATAAATTGAGAAACTTCTATTCAAAAGATTCACCATATTACTACAATCTACAATACAAAGATATTTTCTATAAAAAAAGACACGTGATATATAATTAACGAGATCTGTTTTAGTCAATTTGATTTTAAAGAAATTCAATCAAAATGATAACAAAATAAAATATGTGGCACGAGAAATTGTTTGAAACCCACGCGAAAATCCAAATAGATAGAAAATAAGCCTTGAATTTAGAAAAAATAAAATCGGTAAACAACAAAGTAAAAATTTTGTTTGTTTTCATTTTTAATTATCTAAAATGTTTTGTTTCTAGACTTGCGACCATCCGCCTGTAAACCATTTTTCGTAACAAAAAGTAAACTTGTTATGCTACTTTACTATAATTTAAAATAATAAAAATAAACCAGCTAACGTTATAATAGGACTACCAAAAATATGTATACGCATAGTGACTCTACAATTAAATGTTGAATGTAAACAAAATTTAATCACTTTCGGGACAAATATAGTGATTCGATAACTAATACTCCCTCTGTCCAAAATATAGTATACAGGATGTTTTTTTTCTGATAGACCTAATTTTCGGTATCTCGCTTATTTATGAAGGAATTTAAACAAAATTGCGAAGATTAACATTTGATAACTAAGGATTGAGTAATCGGTGGTAGTGACCTTGTAACTATCCCGGAAATCCGACAATACGGCATAAAGTCCTCGAAAAATTCGAATTTTCTATAAAAAAAACTCTGTATGACAATGCTCTAATGAAACTAAATCCAAATTTAACTATTTTGTCCCTTAACTATTGTAATTAATTGTCCGAAAAAATTCAGAAATAAAATCATTCATCCTCTGATCAAACGTCATTTATGCGAATGTTTACTACACAATACTATAATAGTCGTAGTAGTATTTAACAAGAACGGCGATAAGCAATATTCTGCGAATTTAATGATACTCATAGTTGTAATAATTGAAGGGGATATCATTGTTGTTGTAATTTTTTTAATTTCTCAAATCATAAAAATTGAATTGCTTCCAATTATAATTGATTAACATTTGTTTTCAAATTTCACTCTTAGATTCTTTTTAAAATCGTAAGAGACTGGAAGATTTTGAGAAATTTTGAACATTATAAGAGTAATTATATCCCCTTCAACTATTACAACTATGAGTAACATTAAATTCAAAGAATATTGCTTATCGTCGTTCTTGCTATATACTACTACGACTGTTGTAGTGTATAGTAAACATTCGTATGTATGAATAAATGGTATTCTTTTAGACCTTTTTACTACCAGGAAAAAACAGCCTGTATGTTTATATTTTTCTTTTTTATTTGTCCCAAATTATAGTATGCAAAACTCTATTTACTGTCAATTTTTCAATGAAATAAAAAAATCATGTATAACAGCAATGCTGTTGATGATTTTAAAAAAAAAAACTCTAAAAACTCTATATGAATTTAAATGATTTCATGCACTTTTGTAGTGTTAGAAATTCGTTATGCAGTTTTCCTTAATTAGTTAATGCATTGAAAGCATTTTGTACACGATCTAAATAATAATAATAAAAGTTTTTGGCGACCCTTGATACTACAACGATTGAATAGCATTGATAAATCCAAGATACAGATTAACTGTTTTGCTTTTACTTCTATATAGGTTTCCTGAACTGTATCTTCAATGTTTTTATCATAAACAGGTGTAATATTGATTCACCAATTTTTTGCCATTTGTTTGACTGACAGCTAACGAAAACTAAATTATTTTTATGTATAGTCCTATTAGGTAGTAACACTGTATGTAAATTATATTAAACCGATAAAAACCCATTATTCGCTCAAAGACTCGATAATCCATAAATTTTAGAAAAATGTATACCATAATCTAGGACGGACGGCCTATGAGGTTTTTTTTTGTAACAGCGACTCGAAATTAGTCTCTGCTGAGAGAAAAATAAGAAACCCTTTGTGCCTCCTATATTTTTAAAACTGCGTCAAACCTAAATCAGACTGTTCTATCAATAAATAAGGAATTTATATACAGTTATGTGTATAGTACTCAGAAACTAATAATAATAAATTGACTAAACATCTTTGTTTTTCTCGTTTTCTTATTACATGCAATAGTTTATTTTCAATCTTTCAGCTAATCAGTAAAATTTGACATTCCAAACAATTTTTCTTAACAGATGGCAAATTACTCTATTGTTAACGATTCTACGGATTAAGAATTGAGTCTGCGAAATCCAAACAAAAATACTACCTAGGTACACATATAAAATTTTTTATTCGAGCTTTATAGCCGAGTCGAGCAAAATTCATATTTAAGTTGTAAAACATCATTATCACCAATGAATACCAAATTATCTACTATTTATTTATTAATTATAGGGCTTCCAGGATGACTTGGCCGACAACAATACATATGTTAGTAGAATTATTTATTAACACTGAATTGAAAATCAATATAAATTAACGATATATAATTAATAATTAGTATTTTATATAATTTTGAAACAAACTATAGGAAAAAAAATTCTATGCTAACCACCTGTTAATAAACTATCTCCAATATTTTATACAGATGTTAAGTTTATTATCAATAGATTATTTTGTTAAACAACTATAGTTCCAATTGATCATTCGTTATAAAGATGATAAATTGTGCGTTTTTGTGTACATTTTATAAAATTTAGTCAAGTATCAAATAAATATTTTGATTTATCTTAGAAATAAAAAATTTCTAAATGATAATATTTTTCTGAATTATCCTTCATATTTAAAATAAAATCATGATTATTGTTTTTATAAAACAGTGGTATTAATAGATGAAAAATTAAATACAAAAAAAAAAACGAATTTAACAAAATTGATAAATGATATTGTTGCAATAAAAACTATCTATTAGTTTCAATGATATTGAAAATATCAACAATCATATGTTAATTAATAATTCAATATTATTTTGTAATTGATTATAGAATATTTAATAAAAACTATATTTATATAGAAAATAGTATTGAGATTAGACAAAGAGGTCAGATTTTGTGATAAGATATCTGTCGCCTTCTCTATTATGTTACTAACA
>JAZBGY010001989.1:0-14553 GCA_037414755.1 Lydus trimaculatus
TTGCATTTCCAAAATTATGCAGGGGCAAAATATGAAATCGTTCCGCTTCGACATTGACTCTTAAGATCCAATTTATTCATTGCTAATTGCTCGTTAATCAGTGCAAGCTTTTCAGTCTTTGTAGACACACGTTTTCTTTATTTGACACCGTTTTACATGTATTGAAATTCTTTCTAATGAAATAAAGGTTTTTGAAGGATTACATTGAATGTCAGACTGCTCTCCTTTAAAATAGACAGTAAAATGTTACTTCTAGGCCAGATCAATTGCAAATGCAAAAAGTGATGAGAAACGACCAAAAAATGAATATGAAACAAGTGACAAAGACCTAAAACTGTTTAAATTACCTCATTTTTCGGGCACCCCAAAAGTACCCAAATATTTATAGACCACCAGAAATTGGGCACACGGAAAAACCCGTTGAAAATCTGGAGGAAAAATGATAATTAATAAGAAGTTTCGACTCCAATCCGACCTATCCTTACAGATCGGATTGTAGTCGGAACGAGAACGGCGAATGTTCGCACTTTTTTTATTAACTCGGTAAATATTAGGGTGTTAAAAACCGAAGGATTTGAATAAGAATGTTGGCTTTTGTTTGGTCGTTTCATTGTCTTTTAAGGTTATACAACTAGGTTTTTGAAGTGTCTAATTGCCCTGGCCTAGAACTAATATTTTGTCTTCAAAAGCAATAGTAGATCTTCTGCTTTTTCAAGGATTGCTTCTGGAATCGGTGAAATATGCAGAAAACAAAAATTTTGATTGATTTTTTAATTTTTATCTTAGTCCATCAATAAAAACCCATTTTGAGTTATGTAAAAATAAGGAACTTTGACCTTATTTTCAATAATTTTAATAACTTTTAAGGGCTAATTTCCATGAGTTTTATTAGATTTTTTAGATGCCGAACATCCTGGTGCAAAAGTAAAGAAAATCCATTTTGGGGTCTTAAAAACCGAAGGATTTGAATAAGAATTTTGGATTGTTTTTCGGTTATTTCATGTTTTTATCATTTTTTGGTTGTTTTTCTATAATTTTTCGCATGTGCCAATTGGTCTGGTCCAGAAGTAAAAAGTCATTTAGGGATGTCTAACAGCAAAGAATTTGTAATGTATTTTATATACTTTTAAGGTGGTCATGCTTGATTTTGGATGATTTTCAAAGGTTTTTCCATGTGCCAAATGCCCAGCTCAAGAAGTAAAATGCCATTTTGGGGTGCCTAAAAACAATTAATTCGTAATGCTTTTTGGGTAGTTTTAAGGTAACTATGCTTGAGTTTGGATGATTTTTAACGGTTTTTTCGTGTGCCCAATTTCTGAGTGAGTGAGACAATTTAAATGATTTTAGATCCTTTTTTTTGGTCGATTTTCAGCAATATTTGCATATGCCAATTGCTCTGATCTAGAAGTAACATTTTACTATCTGCTCTTTCATAGTAAATATATAGGTAGTGCGTGGAGTTACTGTTATTCAATTGAGCAAAATGAATACTTAAGTGAAGCATTGTGATAATTATATTGAGAATAGCAAGTATTTTGTGGCTGTTTGCATACTCTACTAAACAAAGCATCGGAACTCATGGGCTTCATGTCAACTGAAATGGAACATAGCTTAGTTTTGGCAATTATTATCATTACTACAGTAGTTATAAACACGGCTTTAAACTAAAGAACAATTTAATTCTTTCAACATTTAAATGTTTATTTATTGATAACGCTTTTCCTAGACATACAAAGGTCGGGAAACATAAACGGAGGCTATAAAGCAAGATTTAATAATGAAAATCGCGTTAATAACGCATTCCTCATAACAACATTTATAATTGAACGTTTCTTCTCATGAATTAACTATGGTTTCTCATGAAAGTCGGCTTATGCTGTGTTTCCTTTTCCTTTTTTTTTTCTTCTTTACAACGTATTGTTAAAAGTTTAGAACATCTTTAACAAATTTTATAAATGTCAGATATACAGGCTGTTCTAGAGTAGTGTATCAAAATTTAGTTTCTTTATTCACAATAAAGACTTACTAGTCGTTACAAACACATTAAATGTGATGGATAAACAAAGTTGCTTACAACACCTTATTAATTCTTGTCTGAACTATGCCATTAAACCCTGTAAACTCTTGTGATACTGTAATATAGAATAACACTTCATTTGTTGATGTATGCCCAATCAATAGAAGCCCCTAGAATGCTTTCTCTTATATTAAAAATTTGGAAGTTTAACCATGTTTCTCTAAAAATCGTTCATTAATCAAACTCTAATCGCTGAATAAATATTCGGTTCATTTTACAGTATTCTACAGTTTGATTGATTGTGATGAAACCTTCTATCTTTCGATTTTCATACAGCTTGTATAAACATGTCACGTACAATGGATTCACAGTACATATATGTATAACAATATATAAAGTCTTTCTATGTAGGATAAGTGAAGCAAATTTGTTTAATCGCAACTTAATAATAACGTGACGTGGACCCAAATTTTATTGAAAACAACCCTTATTAATAGCGTCACTCTTATTATTATTATTATTATTATTGATTTTATGAGAACAGAATTTGCTAATATGATACTTTAATGACTTGAATCTTGAAACCTTCAAGATCAGATGAGCTCTTCTAGTGAACCGATCTTGATAGTTGAACATTCTACGAACGTAATGAATTGGGTGTGAGGTAGTTTAAAATTGAACCAAAATCTATCAGATTACTTGTAAGTATACAAACAATTAATGGTGTAATCTCTGCCTAGCTACCATCGTTTTTGTTACTTCCACTAAAAATAAATAGCAGGAAAAAAAAATTTTGGTTTTGTTCCCAAGAGACGTATATTTTATTGTTTTCCAGTAATTCGTTTAAGAGTGTCTTTTTTTTTCTTCTTCTAATCCACCACGATTAAATTATTGTATAGTAGACATTTCAATCTGGTTGCTTCTTTTGCTCTGTATTCGTTTTCCAACAGTATCTTTGAATTATTTACAAATCTAATAATCGAGATAGATCGTGTGAATTGAAGATTTAATGAATTCGCAACAAATAAAACTATTTTGTACACATCTAAACAATGTAATTTGACATCACAAGAATGATAATACGGATTAAATTAGCGATATTTACATATTACTAACTCTAACTGTTTTTGATCAAGAAACACAAGTACGATTATTTAGTCAACAGTTTAACATTAGCATTTCGCATATAGATGGTTCTATATGGTCTTTTTATCACCCCTTTATTTACCAAGAAACTTTTTTACTTGTAAATCAACTTTACTGTTAAATTTAGGACATGAATATTCAATTTTGGAACAAAATATTGACAGGTCTCGTAAAAAACCACCTCTGACATTAATTTTCTCAACCTGGAAAAAAAGTAGAACTTTTATATAATTGATAATTTGAAAATGCAACCATTTCTCTTATTAATTGCTCAAGGCGGCAGTATCAACTTAACAATAATTAACTGATTTTATAATTAACTTTACCAAACTTTCTAAGAGTAGTCGTTAGAAAAGAAACTGCAAGGATAGAGCTTTTGATTTGTTTCTTATAAATGACATGTATCGAAACTGATTTTAGCCCAATTGCCTGTGCCTATGTCCTGAAATAAAGATTTTTTCATTCTTTGCAACAGGCTCAAAATCATAGGAATATTTTTTTGTCGTGATATTTTAATTAAAATCTGTCTTGTGAGTAATAAGTTCTGTAGAATATTCTGAAGGAATGTTATATTGTTTGCTTGGAGTTTTGCTTCGTTTACAACGTCCGGAATAAAGCATTAACTACCTCTCACAATTACAGAAAACTGAAGAAACGTTGAAGCAGGCAAGAACTGACCGTCACACTTCAAAGCAGTCACCATCGCTGATGAAATTTTACTATCGGCAGGACTGAAGCTTTTCGTTATACCAGTGGAAGAAATGATTCAAACATTAGTATAATCAAACAGAGCATCACTAAAGATGAAGCAGCAGCCATTGAAAGCCTTAGTAAGAATAAAAACATAAAAATGCTACTAGAAGATCCAAACATCCGACGTCTATAAAAAGTGGAGGAATTCATCGTAGCCGAACACGCTTATACATTTTCAAGATGGTATCCAGAAAACTGCATTGAAGAAGAAGATAATGAGAAACACCAGCGGTTATGCTCTAATAACACGTCGTCAGTGGACATTAGAAACATCTGTTAGCTTCTTTTAACTAAATATGATCAAGGAATAAGGCAAACCCCACAAACAAAATTAACACAAGAACGCATCCAGCTGTTCCTCTACGTTCCAATGCTCTGAATTTTAGTATAAGTTTGATCTGTTAACACGATACGTAAATATACACTACATGAAATGTTATGATAACGACAACGTGTTGCGTCAATAAATATTGTTTTAGATACTACATAGAGATCACAACACTATAGTAAAATCAACAAATTTTATGGTGTCGGTTTCATGATATTTTCAATAAACTTAACACTTAAAAATAAATTCTTACAGTCTTCACAACCGATTTTAAATCAGTTCGAAATCATGCAGCCACCCATAAAATTTCGATTATTTGTATTTTATTTTATTTTATAATAAACTGTCTGTAAGATTCAGATTTATAAGAGTGCCGAAACCGGTTTCTAAAACTTTTCATGTTTAATGGATAACCTTTCTCATAAATATCAAGATGTCCCCAGTAGTTATTATGGACTTTGCAACTGATCTATCATTAGGATATACATTCAATTAACAGTAACGCATTTTTAGATAGTTTTTAGTCAACTTTTTTTAACAAAAATTTATCGTGTATTACAAAAAGAAAGTAAAACTTGGCCGTGACACTAAATTCATTTAAAACTTCACTCATTCAAAGTGTAAAAACTGTTCTTTTCGCGATAAAGTCGGTTATGTTTTGATTCATGTAAACTGATAAAATATTGGCTTCCTTCTGCTACATTTTTAATTACAACGACTGGAAACTCTGGAAACTCTTATTATTTGCATTACTGTCTTTACGTAAATTCCAATATCTGCTAAATTGCTTATACATAAATCGTCTTTATTGTTAATGTTATAGTTTTTAAGTCACATATGACACAACTGGCAATTGCGTTGTTGCTGCCGACTTTAGCTTTCTTATATTGTACAGTTTATGACGACTTTTTTTTTTTAATTTCGTTAGTGCCGAACAAATTTGAATTCTAAGGGTCATATGTGCTGAAAAAATCGCTAAAGGGATTGAAATTAATTGGGAAATATAACCCGATACCGAATCACCTGAAGCAACTGTTTTTTTTTATGCTTGAGGAATCCGTTATCGCTGCATTAATTTGATCGTTACTATCTACCATAGACACTCAGTTACTTTTCTTAATCTTAATTTTATAATCTCTTCATGTTGTTGTATTAATGTGTGCTTAATATTCCACTCATAACGTTTAGAGAAAAATACACAAGTTTTTTAATAAATTGAAACCGGTTTCGACTCTTTAAATTCTACAATATATAAACGTTGATAGAAAAAAATGTGACTGTGTGTGTAAGTGTAAAGCAGAAAAGCGTTAATTTAGATTGAACCGACTGAAAAACATAACCAAATACTGAATTGCTTCAGGTTACAGATTTTCTTATCACTAGCATGTCTAAGCGATCCGGTGACAGTCAAGATTTGAGTAATCTAAAAGCGTCTGTTTCTAATTGGAATAACACTAAGAGAATGTCTGTTTATTTAAAAAAAAATTGTTATAATAGGGTCCTACATTTGTAATATTTGCGCTTAAATTAGAACTATATGGGTTCGTATAATAGTCGAGTCTCATGGATTTTATTGATCGGCAAACTGAAACCGGCTTATTGATCCACAAAAAGTGTCTTTTTATTGTAGTAAAAGTGGCAAGCAAAGTGAAGCGTCATTACTTATTGTTGAAAAAAACAGAACTCATGGATCAGGTTCCCTTATCTATGCTACAGAGTCGGTGTTCTCTCTAACTTTTAACTTCAACTAAACCTGATTTTGAAATGAGGTAAACAACTCGAAGCCATATAATTTGCGACAGTTACTTTAAAAACATAGTTCTTTCTTTAACATATTATCTGTTGAGTTTTCAACTTTTGGTTTAATATAATTGCAATTTGTTTTGTTCTATTTGCATCAGTTAACAATAGAATTGCAGCAACCTGGACAAAAGCTACAAAATGATCAGAAAGCATGACCAAGCTCACCGAAATCGACAAATGTTTTTCATTTCACCAAATAGACAACTTACAAAAAAGAAATAAAGTTTCCATTTTCAATGATTGAAGCTTATAGATGAGTAATCAAGTAGATCTTAAGTCTTATATCTCCAAAAACAGGCTTTAAAGGATTGAATTTTAAATCGGAATAAAATACGCCTATTTCTTCAATCGTGTTAATTCCAAAGCAACATGAGAAACTCATCCAAATAGTAAACAAGCCATAAAAAGTAAAATGAAAAGTTTTTCAACTTATGAACAGTTGTGTTCAAAATTGCTGCATTCTTCTGAAAAAAAAATGCCTCATAGAAACCAAAAATCCAAACGTTTAGTTCATGGTAGTTTTAACAGAAGTGTTGAAACAAGAAACGGTAATAGTTTTGGATAAATTGTCAGTATTATTGGCGAGATTGGGTGAAACGTTTTCGTTTAAAAATTTTCAATAATCTTTAGAAGCTCGTTAGAGCTTCGAATTCATCTCGTAATAAGTTTCAAATCAATAAGGTGTATTTAAATTGTAAATAAATTCAATCAGTTCGTATTGTCTCTTTTATTTTTAGGAGTACTTCAAACGTTCTGTGGTCTATGAATAACTTAGCAGTTGAAATGATTGTAGTTTTTAGAAAAGTCTGTTTTCCTGTCACTTTCCTGTGAACGTTTGTATTCCGTTCCAGTAATAATAATAATCTTTAAATAGTGTCTTCGGCAATGATAAAATTGTGTTAATTAGTCAGTTTACTGAACTTTTTCACGAGTATAATCTCAGGGTATCAAATTCTCAACAGGAATAGCAAAAAATTTGATTTAATTGAGTTCAAAGCTTTTAAACTTTTACAAACGCAAATTTATCTAAAAATTCTTATTTACGTTTCAGTAAAACTCAAACTAATCACCAAATTATCTTTTAGATATATTTAGTGATAAATCTGCATGAAAACGTGTAAGTAACCGTTGAAACCACAAACTATACTGTCAGTAGTACAGAATTTTCGGTGTTTTTGTATTTTTAAAGATTTTCTATCAACAAATTTCTATTTAATTGTAGTTTCAATGATTTATGAAGATTTTTTAAAGCTTTTAAACTTCTGAAAACAAGCATTAAACAAAAAAATAAAACCTCATAACTTTTTAATAAAATTTCAGTAATAATAAATTATTCAGGAAAATTTACAGAACGCTTTCATATCCATCAGCTATATTCGATGTCAGTAAATATAATCGTATAAATGATCAATTCTCTAAAACATCGTTTTCTCAACCTAAAATGGAGGTCAATTAACTTCAAAATCGTAAACTTCTATTTTGCCTGAGATTGAAGAATGAACAAACCTGAAAACTTCATCTTTAATGAGTTGATTTCATATTTATTTATCATTATGCTTGTTGTATTGAACTGTATTTGAACTGTTTCAACTGAAACCTGAGAACAGCGCAGACGTTTTAATTTAAACTTAATAATGAAGGATATGAAAACGTAACTGAATTATTCGACCCCTCAAAGTAAAGAAAATGGGAAAATTTGTAATGTTGTTTGGTTTTTGTAAAAACTTGAAGTCGATAAAGCGAGCCACATACAAGAAAGTAATTTCAATTCTTCAGAAAGAAATTAATTAATTGCCCATGAGAAAAACATGCATTTTCTAAATTCAGAACACAAACAATCAAAAATTGGCGTTATGATTTGTTAATCGTCATGGTAAATGCAAGACGAATTGTAAATGGAATTCGTTTAAACTCAAAGGGCATATCGGTTGTGATTATCTGAAACCTCAGAATGTAAATTTCCTCATCTTTGAATTTTCCTTTGAGTATCTAGCGTGAACCACATTGATCATCAGTTTTATTATCACCAAAAGCGTTCCATTGCATAGTTTTGGTTAGCTTATATTTCGAAGCATGATGACTACCGAGCCAACAATTACTTTCAAATTGTGCGGTGGTGAGCCAGGCACATCCAAGGAGTTTAAAAATTCAGTTGGATATTTGTTTGCTTCGTCATCGTTTGTTACACAGTCAATAGATTTGAATGAATGTAGAGTACCTAAGATTTGATTCTGAATTAACAATTTTAAGTAATCCACATCTTTATTCTTAGCCGCTAGAATTGCTCGCTCACTCAACCATTCAATATTTTTGCAATTAGCAATGATATTCTGGAATAATTTATTGATGAACTCGTATTTCGATTAGACCAAATTGCAAAAATTCGGAGGAAATGAGATCAATCCGCTCGATTCGTCGACAGGAACACGGCCATTACCAATAATCAGCAATTGTTAGGAGAAATCTTTAGTAGATGGATCGTTCAGCAATGCACTTGTCATGTTTGCTGCCAGATGAATTTTCTTTACATAGCGCCACAGATTTGGGCAGGCATTGGACACTCAATGCTTTAGTATAGGAGATAAATTTGACTCGAAATTTGGCGTTTAGAGGCCTTTTTCATTACCAACCTAACAGTTATACTCTAGTTTTATGTTACGTTAAACGATGTAAAAATGGCAATATGAGATGAGAATAAGGTTTTCTATTATCAAATAGCAGATATTATAATGAAACCACTATCTTTAACCACTGTCTGTAATTTATTCGGCTATATTCATCAATATTTATATCTAAAATCTGTTATGTTGGTAATAGGAAAGGGCTCGAAACTTTGACAAAAAAAGGCATGGTGGTGGTATAGAGTGTCCGACCCCTGAATTTGGTGAATCAAGGCAATCATTTATTTCATCTGAAGCAGTCAATCCTGGAATGACTGGCAATGTTTGGCGGAAATCGCCAGACAGTAAAATCATTGCACATCCAAAACATTCGTCCCAAAAAAAATTATACTTTCGTGATTTATAGTTTATATTCTGACAGGCAGCACCAATCGAATTTCTAATACATTTTGTGTTATCAATTTTATGTTACTTATGACTGATCCTCCGAATGATCTAGAATGATTGAGACAAATTAATTTGACAATTGTTGTCATTTGTTCTCTATATTTTTGTTTCTAATTTCTTTTTAACTTTATTTTACGTGAATGTTTCCGATATGTTAATAGTTATTCTGCTATTCGAGACGAAGACGAATCCAACAAATCAAAGATCATTAAAATCGATCCAGCCGTTCTTTAGTTATAAATGGTGTAACTAACCCGACTTTGTTTTATATATAGATGACATTTTAAATATTTGATATGAAATGAGAATAATGAATATTTAAACTTTTTAACACAACTTTTCAATAAAGTGGAAGTTTGAAAAAATTTCAGTTTAGCTTAACAATCGATTTATTTCAGTAAATAATTGGTTTAGAAATCATTACTGAAAACCATATGTGAGATGGGAACATATGGAAGCTTTATCGGACACACACACACCAGTTTCAAGGCGATTCCTGTGAGAATAAGCATTTAAATGGACTTGTATTGAGAACCGCAATATGGGAGAAATTTGATTTCCATACGCTGTAGACTTTCATGTAACCTACTGAAATATGGGGAACTGTATTTCTTTTGTGCGTTTCACTTATTTTCAATGAAACTGAAATCGATTATCCGTCTAAAGCCTATTTCAGAAGCCTTTGTATTCCAATCATTTTCAGATGAATTATAATTGAATTTAAACTTATAGAGCATTGTTTTTCAAAATGATACGCTTGGAAGTTTTTACAATAACAGCATAAATTGTTAGTAATAACCTATTACCTAACATTTACACTCCTGATTGAAGGAAATACATTTTCTTTCTCACAATCAGTTAAAAGTGATGAAATAGAAAGAATTGTATGGTAATTGTATTTCAAATCAGTGTCAATCTCTTGACCTCTGCTATATTGACCATGCCGGGTCAGCGCCATCAAATTTGCTATTTGCAATCAAAATTGCTATACCGGTTTCAGTCATAATAATGAAAATGCAAATCGAAAGTAAATCTTACTAGTTATCTCATTTTATCTTTTCAAATGAATTACGAAGTGCACTTCATTTCATGAAATGGTGACTTTTCATGACCCGATCGCTCACCAGATCTGTTCTCCTATAATTACAAAATTTATGCATATTTCAAAGCTAAACATCTTTATAATATACATACGCCATAGACAAATGACCAATTGTAAGATGTCAATCGTAGGAATATTGTGAAGATACAGGACGAAGATGATTAATCGTGCACCGCACAACTTTTATGGGAGTTCATATCAAAATACGATCGCAGGTTTCAGTTTGTTTAATCAACAAAATAGTCAAAGAGAGTTCATTAATTGCAGATTCTTTATTAACAATTGCACATTATACAGAGTCATATAAAATTAAACATCAAGAAAAATTTTAGAATTAAAATTATCAATGAATTTTGCATTGTAAAAATAATTATATAAATGTCGTTCCAAGACATGAGTATAATAGCTTGGTTATTCCACAGTGACCATATTTACTGTACGTCTCAACTTATTCGACTTGATAATCAAGTTATTTTAATTATTCTAGACAAAGTATCAGTCAGTGGCGATTGAGTTCGACGTTTCCTATATAACCGCTACACCTACATCTTGGAACGATATCTAACAGAAACAATAACAGTAGCACACTTTTGTAATGTAATTCTAAAATAACATTGCAACAAATAAGAACAGAATCGGTGGGACAATCTGTATATTTTGTAGATTTTCGTGTAATTGCTTGATTATGGACGGCTAATAGATTTAATTTTTTAAAATATCTGCTTAATTGTCATTTTTGTTGATTTTAAACAAATATCGTTTAATCCTCTATTGGTACAACATTGTTGTACTTTTAAAAGTTCATATGTGAATTTCGGAGGTTAAATCTTAAAAAAAAATAGTTAAGGAAATCAAAGTGTGGGGAAGATGTTTAAATACATACAAAGGTGATATGTTGACAACACGATAACAAAAAAAAAACATATAAACACTTACACATGTACATGTAGATACCCTTAAAACTATACAAGTTCGGTTTTTGTTTTGTTTCTGATTTTAATATTTTCTGGTCAGTTAAAGCCTTTTGTGTTTTCCCCTTGATATTTCGACAACAATAATACAGAACGAAATAAAAAAAAAGAACGAAACCGACTTGAAAAATTACTTAAAGGAATATTTATCTTTTGT
Source organism: Lydus trimaculatus (assembly GCA_037414755.1). Classification (NCBI taxonomy): domain Eukaryota; kingdom Metazoa; phylum Arthropoda; class Insecta; order Coleoptera; family Meloidae; genus Lydus; species Lydus trimaculatus. Next base: position 11,346 of record JAZBGY010001989.1, read on the forward strand.
TTTAGCATATAAATTGCTAATTTAAAGTTAACTTCTTCTTTAATTACCTTTAATTAAATTAAACATCAATAAATAAACACAGATCATGGAATTATATTAATTAAATATATAAATATTTATAGAAATTCACGATCTATATATATGTAGTACAATAACTTATTCCTTTTATATTAACAAATATACACGGAAAATACAAATTCGTATCACACTGGAGCTATACTGTACCCTAGAAATAAGATAAAACTTAAGCCGCGTCCAGATCTAACGAACGAATGCAAACGCACGAGAACGAATGCAAACGCACGAGAACGAATGCAAACGAATGCAAACGAATGCGAATGAATGCGAATGTCATGCGCAAACAGTAGTAGTGGAATGACCTTGCATTCGGTTGTGTTCCACTAGGTTCTAGTTCTAATTTCCCGTCCACACTATGCAAACGCGAACGAATGGGAACGAATACGAACGATTTTTTCTTTAAAGTACCGACAGCCAATGGATCGCTGTTTCCCCGTTCGTTTGCATTCGTTCGCCTTTGTCTTGCCGTCCACACTATGTTTACATTTGCATTCGTTTGCACTTGTTCGCATTCGTTCGTTAGATCTGGACGCGGGTTTATATTGTATTTAACAAATTCGGCGTATAATTCAGTCAGATGTGAAAACATAAACTACATTTGATGGATGACTTGAATTTTAGCCAGACATTTTGAAAAAAAGTGAACTTGAATTGAAGAAGTTTCCGTCGTAAATAATACAGTGTTACCAACTATTTATTGGGTGCAAAAAAATTGGCTTAAAAGAAACCAAATTTATAATTTAGGTAAAATGGGAGGAACAATTGCTTTAATTAATGTTGTGACCTTCTAGAACGTATTTCTATTGTGATTATTGTTATGAAAATCTTTTGTTTCTTATTGTGAGACGAAAGATAGAAAGGTTCCTTTATATGTTTCTCATCATGGCCCCTTTCTTAAATTTCCACTTTATTTTTGACAGTGGTTAAAAAGGAAATTTTAGACAATTTATTAACCACTTTATACACCAACTATAACAGTAATATCAACTTGTTTTTTTTTTTTTGATCATCTGTAGGCGTACTCACAAAAAAACGTTTACCAGATTGAAATAATATTGCCCATTGTTGGAAACGATGTACAATAAGAGTTTTCTGTATCTTGAGAATGGTATCGGGGGAGCTTCATGAACAGCAACAATAGCACCCACAGTCTTCAATACTTGCCAACACGCACTAAACAAGTGTGGCGTTTTATTCGCCTAAAGCTTCCAAAGACTTCAAACTCTAAATTTTGAACACTTTAAACTTGATTAACTTGAATTGAACTTGAACTGATTGTATGTTGAAGTTGGAAACGAAGTGGGGATCTGGCAAACTGCTCGGGACAAAACTAATGCATACGTCAGAGCATCATAAAACCGAGAATGACAGACATCAAATGGAACGTGATCGGGACGGTGTCAAACAAGGCTGTAAGGAAGATGTATGATTAATGGAGGCCCTATAGGTAAGAAAAACTGATGCAATATGCACTGTGCCACAACCAGTACAGCAGCCTGAGATCTGACTGAAGCAAATAGAAATGACACAAAGTTACGGACACGTTTGAATTAGGCAACTTTCAGGAAGTTAGAATATAAACGATAATCTTCTTATAAATTTGACATGTAAAGTGGATGAGACCTGTATAATGCCGATAACAACATATGGTCTCGAAACAGTGACACCGGCAGCAAGTAGCACGCATCGCCTTAGAGTCATGTAAACAGCGATTGAACACCCAATACTGGAAATAAGTCTGATTGTGAGACACAGACGTAGAAATGAAAATTCGAGATGATAAAGACGCTTTATACAGCTATCACCAGAACAATTTTGAGTCTAAAATGGAAATGGGCAGGCCACGTAGTAAAATAAGATCTGGATCTATGGACAAGTAAGTGATTACACTGATCCTCAGTAACATCAAAAGAGACTTGAGGAAGACCACAAAAGAGATGACCGGGTGAAATTTTTTTTCTAAATATCTCAAAACAGAGATCCATGGAATGGAAGACGCCTATATTTACAAATGGATTAACGTCGACTAGAAAAGAAGATGTTGACGGTAGAGTTTGTGCAGTGTTTGACTTCGCAACTGTTTTGATTACCACCGGAAACATTGTAAAGAGTTCATTTATTTACTGTGGAAATAAAAGAGGCTTGAAATTGCAACTACTACCTATCTTATTAGTTTTAATGGAAGTACTGTTGTGTAAATATTGTTAGTTAACCCCGTTGGAGAATCAGTTTACATACGTTTTTCTTTTGTTTTAATGACCAAAAGCGCGTAAACGTCAGACAACAAGAATACGTATAAGAAACATACCTTTCATTTACAGAATTCCTCCTTCATTCCGTACGTTCTGTACTCATATCGATGATTGATTAATTTTTTTCTATCTGATGACGAATTGTTCTTTAATTCTCATCTATTTGAGAAATCATCAATTTTCATTGGATTTCTCAAAATTAACGAATCGTTCTTCAATCCCACTTCAATTTTTTCTGTTTTTGTTGAAGCTGTTGTGGCTGTTGACTCAAAATTGATTAAGTTTTGATTGTATTTCTTGCCAACTGTATTCTTTCGATACATACTTGTATTTTCAACGGTCGTACCCTGTTTAGACGTTAAAAAGTAAAAATGAAAAGTTTTTTTTTGATGATATGGTTCCAGTACAGTGGTGGCGAACCTTTTTTTAGCGCGTGCTCAAAATCCAAAAATTCAAGTTTATCGAGTTTCTGACGTGTCGGGTAGTTTTTAAAAGAGAGAAAATAAGTTTTGCCTAAAATTATTGAATTAAGTCTAAAAATTAATATGTATTTATTACTGCACGAGAATCGTACAAAAATTTATGTTTATTAGTGGGATTTTTGCTGCTGCATCTTCGATACTAAATGCTTTATATCTGGTTCATGCTTGGTCACTTTTAGTAATATGCACGCCGAACTAGATTCATCACAGTCATTCTATGCGTTTTCCACTAGATGTCAATCAAGATATTATGAGAAGAAAAGAGAAAATGCAAAGTATTCCAATTTCTCTACAGCGATGCCAAGTCACCGATTGTTCGGTAGGTCTGCCGAAAAAATCAGTCGTTCAGGTGCCAGCAAAATTTCTATACGTGCCACCTCGGGCACGCGTGTCATA
>JAZBGY010001990.1:0-12668 GCA_037414755.1 Lydus trimaculatus
AAGTTTTGTTTTCGAAATATTGTTTACACAGCATTTTTACAAAAATTAAAAACATGAATTGGAAACTATCACTTGTAACAAGAATTATAATGAAACTAGAACGACTAGATGATCAGACGAAATCACACTAGAATTTCACAAAATCTAGTGAAATGTTGTAATTAATTAATTAATTAATAATAAATCACACCTTACTGATTGCTTCAAACAAATGTTACTTAATTAAATTAATAATAATTAGAAATCAAATTAATACTAGAATATGTTTGTTTTTATTCTAATTTAAGTCGCCTGCTGAATTCTTCTTGTTGCCGTTCACGCCATTCTTTCTTAGGTTTCGTACGTTTCAATTGACCATCCCTATGATTAAATTCGGGTTTTAATTAATTAATTAATTGATTAAATTAAAAAAAATGATTGTTAATTACCAGACTAAATCAACAAGACCACCTTGTTTGGCAATAACACTTTTAACACGATTAGCAAAATCAATAGCTGTTTCACCATTTTTTTGTAACATTGGTGGTAAATACCATACATCACATACAATTGCCCAACTAGTCATCATCATATATAAATATTGCATCATTGAATATTTATTACTATTCCAAAATGCATCACCAAAACGTGGATCATATTTTATAGCAACTGGATAAATTATACTGCCAACTTCAAAACTACCTTTTTTAAATTGCATAACAGATGTATTATTAATACATGTGCCTTCTGGAAATATTAATATTGGTGGATTATTTGGATTTGATACATGTTCTTTTAAACGTTTTGCAACAGCATGACGATCACGTATTTCAGATCTTTCAAACCATATATGTGGTGAGGCACGTGCTAATGCACGTTGTAATATACCAAGAAAACCACCATGACGTTGACCAATCTAAACATTAACGAACACAATTATTAATAAAAAAATTGTAATAAAAACGTGTTGTTAAGGGAAACAGGACCGGAACTAGAGTGTAGCGAAAATGGCGCCCGCAACGTGCGCAAAAAATTATGGACTATAGGTACTCTACCGGTGTTTTTTCTATCATAATTTAACATAGCTATCTCGAAAACCGTAAATGATAGAAGGGCGGTTAAATGAAAGAAAAGCTGCGTATTTAGCACTGCTAGTGAAATTCCTTCATTATATAACTTATGGTTATATATGGGATGAAATTTGAACTGGTTTCTGTACCACAGCCCATAGAAGTTAACCCCATATTGTAGATTGGGTGTGTTTACACTTGTACGTCCAAAGCAAGTTCAACGAGATAGTGTAAGTGCATTCCTCATTCCTCACTTGTTTTAAGGCACGATTCAACTTCCGCTGTTTAATCTCAATTCAAGTTTGGCGTATACTGTAAATCCACCTTGTGTTTTTTTTTTGTATACAAGGTTGATGATTGTATTTCAGTTTCTAGTGGCCATGCTCTAGTTGAGAAAACGTGTCGGAAGTAGTTTACACGTTTTAAAAGTGGTGATTTAGACTTGGTAGATAAAGAACGACCTGGATAGTTGAAAAAGTTCAAAGATGAAGAATTGGAGGCATTACTCGATGAAGACTCATGTCTGGATCGTTAAGCAGTTAAGTTATCAACGGTAGGCAAACGCTTTAAAACCATGGCAGTGATCTACAAGCAAGGAAATTGGGTCTGGTACGGATTGAAACCGAGGGGTGTTGAGAAGCGTTTTTTTATCTGTGAACTGCTGTTTCAACGGAAGATAAAGAAGGGATTTTTGCATCGAATTATCACTGGCGATGAGAAGTGAATCAATTACACCAGTGGCGAAGCCAAATATCCATGCGTCCAAGCCCATGCTCAGTGTTTGGTGGAATCAGAAGAGTGTACTCTACTATAACTGGAGATCGCTACCGACTAGAATTGATGCGCTTGGAGCCGTGCCAAACATACTTGGAAACGCTCAAATGGGAAGTCCTACACCATTCACCGTATTCTTCAGATGTTGCACCTTTCGATTACTAATTGTTTCGATCGATGGTTCATGGCCTGTCTGAGCAGAAGTTCACTTCTTATGAAAATTACAAAAATTGGGTCGGTTCGTGGATTGTATCTAAAGACGTTCTTCCGACGCGGTATTCGTCAACTGCCCGAAAGATGGGAAAAAGTAGTACCTAGCGATGGACAATACTTTAAATAATAAAAAAAAAAACCGCTACGAATTAATTCCAACACATAATAACATAAGCACAGGTCTGTATTTGAAAGAAACTGTAAGTTGACTGTTGTAAAAAATGCAGGTCCGTATTTAAAAAAAAAAATAAGTTGATGGTGACCGTGAAAAAATAGAACGTCGCATTAAAAGTTCACTCAACCATTTTCTTGGCCTTCTAAACATGCAACTTTTCTTTTTACTTAACCGATCTTCTATCATTTACGATTTTCAAGATTTTTACCAAAACTATCGCCTTTTGCAGAGTTATAGCAAATGTACAATTTACCTATTTTAAAAAAAAAAAGCTGCTACGGGCTACGGGAGTCAAATACCTTATAGGTCTTTCTGGATCAACAATACACAGGCTGGTAACATGCCCGACTTTTGCCGATGTCTGGTTAGTCGAAGGGGGTTTCACATTAGCCAATAGAGTTCACACGTCGTTATATCTGACTATCCACCACGGCGCACGAGTTGAAGATGTGGGCGTGTCTATACGGTGACCTAGTTCTCAACCTGTGTATTTTTGTTCGAGAAAGACCTCTAGTTCCGGCTCTGAAGGGAAGCCATACAATAAGCTAGTTTTCGATTTATACAGTTACAAAAAGCTTAAAACTAAAGCAATCCAAAACAACAAAAACTAAAGATAAGCGGTAATTGTCATCTGTAATTTATTTACACGATACCGTGTAAATCGGAGCCGTTTTCTGGTGTCATAAAAATTATAGATTAAAGAATGTTGTTTCAATTTTGGTTAATTGTATGGTTTCCCTCTATCTACACGAAATATTTGATTCAATTTACAACAATGAACCTACCAATGAATAACAATTATCACACATTAATATCAATACATCAATTGGTGATGTATGATTAGCAACACAAATACCATTTTTTGGTTTATTCTCTTCATTATGATAATTGATAACAGATGATATAGCATTTGATAATATACCAAAACACATAACTGATACATAATGATTTAATTTTTGTTTAAATCTACCTTCTTTTATATAACCAACTAATGCTGTACATAAAGTTAACCATAACACCTGTAAAAAGCACAACAACAAAAAAATAACAACAATCACAACAACAACAACAACAACAACAAAGCTTATATAACGCGATAGGTCCCCAATGATGATGTCCTTTGTCTGTAAGCCATACTTACCAAAGAATAACAATTATCAGTTGATAAAACGGCAACATCAACAGGTGTTGTATGATTAGCAACACAAATTGAACCATTAGCTGGACGATATTGACGATTATGTATACGGATAATACCTGTTAATGCACGTGTAATAATACGAAAAGTTATCACATAAGTTAAATGATTAATCCAACGTTTTAAACGACCATCAGGTAAATATCCAATTAGTGGTGTACTAATTATCAACCAACCAATCTAATATTGTTTTGTTAAATTTTAATGTTAGTAATTGTTAGTCCCTCATATAACACGTTGTTATATGAGTGATTTTATAGTGTTATATAATAATGGATACTTACACCAAAGAAACAGATAGTGACACGTAGTGGGAATAAGAAGAAATAACGTACAAAAAAACCACACACCCACATTACAGTTAATTTCCATGAAATAAATTCATAACGACGATTTGTACGAATTAATAAATTCCAATTTTTCAATTCTTCAGCTTCAAATCTAGATGTAACTTGATCTTCAATAATAGCTTCAGCACCAGCTTTTATATAATCAAAAACACTATTTAAATCATATTCACCATATTGTTCCTGTTTTTTATTTTAATTTTAATTAATTAATTCGAAATTAATTAATTAATTAATTAAATTACCTTTTGTTGTTTATTTTCTTCATTTGTTGTTGTTGTTGTTGTTGTTGTTGTTGTATTATCAACATTATTATGATGATGATGATTTGGTTCTGGTGTTAAAATTAATTTATCATCACGACTAATTACATTATTACCATTTGTTATACCATTTGATGGTTGAATTTTTTGATTATTATCACCATTATCATTATTATTTAAATTCTTCTTATCTGATAAGATTTCTTCACTATAACCTTCATCTTCATCACTATCATCATTTTGATGTTTTTTTTTTTGTTCAATTTCAATATTCATACGACCATACTAAAACCCCAAAAAAAAAAAGAAAGAAATACTCATCAGATTATTGTAGAAATAATGGTCATCTATACTATTTGTCGCCAATTTGCTATAATTATTAGGATCGGTGTATCTTGCGTTAAGCCGCGTTCACATCTAACGAACGAACGTGAATGCAAACACAATGTGGAACAAGAACTGTCAACCTTTCGCTCTCTACAAGACCAATGCTTTAGGTTTGTGACGTCAGTGGTTATTCATACAGGCGACCAGCAATATCACAACAAAAGTAGACCGGTTGGTTACTAAATTCGCAGTCGCCAAGCGTCCAGCGTCTTCTATATACGTATTACACACTACAACTTTGGCTGCAGTGCTAAAGTCGCTCAATGTAATCGACCCTTATGAGTGTGCCGATAACGCAATAGTCAGTGACGTCATTTACTGCATAATGGTTTCCTATAAGATCAAGCATTCTTATAGCAGTCCTTGAGTGTAGAGGGCAAAGCAAACGCGAACGAACGTGGCGAACAGCTTCCAACTGTTGCCTGTACTTCAAAGGAAAAGTTCGTTCGCATAGTGTGGATGGACGACAAATAGAATTTAGAAACTAGTCGAACACAAGCGAATGCAAAAACATTCTACTACATCTTTGTGCACAGGATCTTCGCATTCATTCGCATTGGTTTGTTAGATGGTGACGTGGTTTTACTAACGCCCGCTTCAACTTCCTTATTCTCGCCTCAGTTTGTGTCTTAAGCCACGTCCACATCTAATGAACGCGAATGAATGCAAACGAATGCTAAGGTTACAAGTAAACGGAATGTCGTTGCCAATGTTTTTGTGACTCCTGTCCACACTAAACGAACGCGAACAAATAGTTTCCTTTGAAGTAGAACCTGTAAAACAAGCGGATTACCGTTCGCGTTTGTTTTACTGTCCACACTATTCATACGTTAGATGTGGACGTGGATTTATCTACTTTGGCACCTACTTAAAGTCTGCTGGATTGAAATGAAATTTGTATTTAAAAAACATAAAGTTGATTTACGGTATAGGTGAACTGAAGTCGAGATTAATGAATTAAAGCTGAACCCCACTTAAATCGCGACTTAATATCGACCTTATTTTAAAGTAACTTTATATCCTTCCAATAACTTGAATTTGAAAAAGACAAATCTTCAAAGATAAACGACTAATACAATGACAAATAACCTAGAAGACTATTCAAAATAATCGAAAAAAAAAAAATCGTAAAAAGATGATTTTACAAAATGGATTGTGATATGGCATGAATTATTTTTTTTGCAATTTTGTGAGACCTTTAGACTTTTACAACATAATTTGCGTAAAAATTCACAAAAACAACCTTCAATTTGAATTTTAATTTATTTTTAATCTACAGGTACCGTTTTTGTTACCAATTCAAATTCAGATAATCATTAACATACAATAGTATAGTCAATCACAACAAATTTGAACAACTTGACTTTAACTGAATTAAAATGAATAACAATCGTGTTTAACCTGATTCGTTCTATTAAATGATGATTATTGGTCTATAATCTATAACGTATATAGGCCCTGGGGTGCTCTGGGTGCCGGAATGTCCCTCATGGCATTGTAACTATAACTATAATGAAGCGTAATTTTTGGGGCCCGCGGAAGAATTTTATCACTTCAGAGTCTCGTTCGTGGCGGCCAAGTTTTACTATAAATTTTTGGACTTTGACTATTAATCAAATCTGATTTTATAATCACACACAATACATGGAATTGAAAACTTTGAACCGTACAAAAAACTCTAGTTTATATATTATTGATGATGATGAAAAATACAAATTGGTTATCATATTTGTTATAAACAATTAAATATTTGTTTAAAATAATAATAATTAAGTAATTTCATTTTCTGTGGACGTTTGACTAAAATCGAAATTCAGCAAAACTTTACAATTTAGTAATCGATTTTCAATATCAATATAAAGTTAAAAATAACGCACAAAATAATTTATCAATCAATAAATTATTGTTTATGATGTGAGAAATGAAACAATTTAAAAAAGAATTACATTTTATCTAAAATGTTCAAACAATAAATAAATTTTATGTTAAAATAAAGCTAATTAATCGATAAATTGATGAACTTGAACTTGACTCGCCTACTTGTCATTTTAGCTATTTCAATCCACTCATACATCCCGACGTGGGGGAAGGGAGTACAGAGTAGGATGGATAACATACTAGCAGACGTTGTGATGAAATGAGATGGGAATATTTATAGGCTCCACCCCACGAATGTATGATTCGAGTAGCAAGAACTCGATTGCGTGGCTGTTTAAACGCCACGGCAAGAGACAGCTGCATAGAACCGTACAGAGGCACCACTTGCACTTGCAGATTTACTAATGTTTAGTACTCATCATGCTAGTTTACATGTGGGAGATCTCTGCGTGTTCCGTTCGTATTCTCCAATAGAGAATTTTCCTGTTCCATTCCCACATACAGATTTCCTGCCTTCTGTGGGTTTTGGCTAGATCACAAAATGACTCCGGACCTATATGAGTGAAGCCATTCCACCTGTAGTTCTTGCAAAGGTAAGTTTATTGCCCTTAGTTGATTGACGACATTCCCAGACGGTTTTTGACTCAAGGCTATAAGCCTTTAGAGCTTTCAACACCGCCTGGCTGTCTGTCAAGATTTGTGTGTCTTTGAGGTTTCTTCGTAAACACTCTTTAATACACATTTCCACTGCAAGAGTTTCGGCTTGCATTAGGGTTGACGACTTTTCTAGGGCTAAGGATGCCCTATAGTTCAATCCATATATTCCTGCCAGTTCCATTGTTCATTTTAATGTGGACAGTCGCAAATACAAGTGATAAACACTAGGCTCATATAAGCACGGCATAACTCAAGTGTTATATGAAACAGCGTTGTAAAAAGACTTACAGATTCTGTTTGCGTTTATAAATAAAAATTTGAAACATGTTTCATTGTATGGTAAAATTTATTTTACGTAATACACAGTGCTGTTTATCGCATTTTACTAAAGTGCACGTGTTATATTTGAAAATTTATTATTATCGATAAGGACAGCAATTGTAACTCTACAGTATGACCATGGAGAAAAATATTGAATTTTTTCTATATTTAACAAATGATAATACCTAATAATCATTTGTAATTCAAGAAAATTACGCTATTACCAACAATTTCAATTTCAAATTACCGATTTTAAATTATTATAAACAATTTTTATGATTTATATATTTACAAATAAATAAATAAAGTTGTATAAGCTTCCTTATAGCGTTTTTTTTTTTGCATGCGTGAGTACATAAGGGGGGATTACATTGAGCGACTTTATTCGCTAGACGCTGGCAATTGAGATGGGGCGCGCATGCGCATATTGCAAGACGCTTAGTGATGTCGATTATACACAGCGACCGGAGTCTAAAGTCGCTAACAGTGTTGTTATCAAGTATCCGGTAGATCTGATGAAAAATCGTCAAGTGGCAACACTGCTCCTGTGTTGAAAATAATGTAGAAACCATAGCACCACAGCGACTAAAGTCGCTACATGATATTATACACAGCGAATTTGGTCGCAACGTCTAAAGTCGCCAGCGTCTAGCGATTAGAGTAGACCGGCCGGCTACTAAATTCGCGGCCGCCGAGCGTCCAGCGTCTTCTATATTAGACACAGCGACTTTAGTTTCAGCGTCTAAAGTCGCTAGCGTCTAGCGACTAAAGACGCTCAATGTAATCGCCCCTATACCTATACAGTCGGTACAAATTAGTCAAATTACTGGTCTCGGGGTGCTTTGAGGCCCGGAATGACCACTCCCCCCGACCTCGTGTTACTTATACTGAAACGTCATTTTTAAAGCCCGTGAAAGGAATTTACACAACAAAAGTGCCCTTATTGGAAATCGGAGAAATTCATATTAATTTTTATATTTACATCAATTATTAGAACGGAAACGACAATCACTGTAACGGAACAGATTTCTTTAAAGTCTAATTAATAATTACAGGACCGGTCTGAGTTCCAGATCCACGAAACCGGGTCTCACACAACCCGCGGCCGTATAAGTCAAAATTTACAGCCCACCGAATATTTTTAAATCACAATTAAACAATAATTCTTATGCAGCATTGTTTATTATTCGTATTTTTTTTTTTTAAACCATGGAGATGTGAGTAGAGTGACATTCAGCCAAAGTGGCGCTTGAAGACATTTAGGTTGGCCAGGACTGTACTAGATAGATAATAGATCTAAAACTGTATCATTTAGGGCTGTCTTGATATAACTTTTACAACTGTTTTGTCAGACGGAGCAAATAGCGTACCATATTGCAGATATAAAAACGAAAAAGGCGTGGACCAAATCTTAATTACTTGACTACTATAGGTAGATGGGTGGAGTTAATTGAAGACGTTAGGGACGTCCTTACGATGTAGATTGAAAATGTTACGAACCATAAGCAATTAATTTGATTTTGCTCTTCTATATGACACCACACCAAGATGAAATCTATCTAGATAACTTTAAAGTCGGCAGATTAAACAGCGACCACTGTATATAACATATAATCATCACAAATTTCGTGTTTTTTTTTAAAAAAAAAAACGTCGATAAAGAAAACATTTGCTTCCTGATATTCTTATCAATTAAACGGTTTTGTAAAGAGACTCGACATTTTTTTTGTTTGTTTGTTTATAAAAAAGAAAGAAATACAGCATAGAAAAACTATTAATTTAAGCAATTAATTGGATAATTAGCAATTAACTACAATAAATTAACTATAAATAAAGAAAAAAAAAATAAACAATAATGCACCTAATGTCCCAGAAGAATTACAATTTCTCATATATATATAGTTACTGCTCTGATATTTACAGTGCTAGTGGTTGCGATTTATAACAATTTGATTAAAGAAGAGGGCCGATTGGATTGTGGCACAGGGAACCCCCAAAGGCCTATTATAATTGTTGGAAAAAGTCAATCCAATACTGGATTCAGCGCGGGAATCTTTTTTGAATCCTACAATAGAGGGGACCAGGTACTCCAGCGATCATGACTTCTTCATCCGACATTAGATCGACTCTTTAATTATAAGGTGTGGTAGTCGATTTCGCTGTGACACATAGGCGGGCAACCTGCTCCGTCCCTTTAGGATTGATTGATCTTATTGGAATCCATTATGTAGTGGAATGACGTCATTGGTGCCTGAGCCAGCTATCTATTTCAACATGACGGATTCAAAATCAAGATACTTGTGGACCAACTGCAATCTAAAGACCTGGTATGTATGAGTAGCCGTTAACTAAAGCATTGGTCGATCAGTCCTATAGACAGCGGAGCGGGTTGACAGTCCTTGAGTACTTTCTACATTCGTTGCTTAACGAATGATTTGGACAGTTTTTAATGGGACATACTGTATGTAACAATTTTAATAAACATTAATCCTACATAATACTGGCGTGCTTTTCACGTGTATTCAACCGTGAACAACTTATCATTCAATTGAATAAAACAAATAAAACAAAATCATGATATTCACGTGTTATGAAGTTTTCCTAGATATTAATTTTTGTTTTGTTTTTTTTTTAAATTAAATAAGCAACAAAAATTGGGCAATTCATAAAATTAAATTAGACCACCGGTTTTTTTTTATCAATTATATAAAATATGATAATCTAATCAAAAAAAAAAAAAATTGTGATAAGATTAAATCTTTTGTATAGAAAATTGTAACAAAATATTGAACTTTGTATGGAAAGTTCAAAAAATTTATAATTAAAAACGCAACTGACAAATCATGTTCACCTTGACAAAGAAAGGATTATATTTTACACAATAATTACTAAATTACATAATTATTGTAATTTACACTTTATTGATAAGTTCAAAGGCACACCGACAATGATGATGATGATGATGAAATCTATACGTAGTCCTCTTATTTCTTATTAGAAAAAAACATAAACTTTCACTAAATTCGAATAGAAATCGTTGTAGAATTATTTGGTAATCATTTCTAAACGATTTTAATAACAAATCATTTGGTTTTTCATCAATTAATCATTGGGAAAACGTAAAAAAATCAGTCAAACCAACTTTCTTTGATCTTTGATCGATGATAATAACAATAAACTCACCTCAAATATAATTAATAATAATCGAACATATAGTCGTCTAATACCTAAAGACTTTCCAATTGATGCCAAAAATATGATACAAAGTAATATCATTAAAAATGGTGTTAAAAGTAATGATCCCAAAAATGATAAAGTCGGCAATAAACCCACCATCTTGTTGATTTATTTTACAATTATTAATTAATTATTAATTGATTTGATGATATTTTGGCAAAATTATTATTAAAATTGATTGATACAATCACCATTCACATACTAATTAATACTGAAAATTTTAATTAACATCGTCTTGCATTTAAATGATAAATCAAACATGAGATTGACGTATACTTATCACTGACAGAACAATTGACGAAAACTAACCAATAAAATTCAATTTGCAACATTATAAAGTTGACAATACTGGAAATTTGGGGGAATTCGCAATACCAACCCAAATATTTATACAAAAAATTGTAAATTTATCAGAAATAATCGAAGAAATCCAAATAAAACTGTATATTTACACAAATACAACTGAAATATTCCAAAATTGTTGTAAAATTATTGAAATTATACCGAAATTATTGCAAAATCTAGGGAATTTATTTAATTTGGTTGGTACAAGAAACTTAACCTCAACAATTTTGACACTGACAGCACCATAATCGAAGCGAATTCGTGATTAAATCCGAAAAATCAATTAAACTAATTTATTTAAACAACAAATAACAAAAAAAATGTCAGGTTTGCCAGCACCAGTTCGTGTTTCACCACTTATCAAAGTATTTATCATAATTTTGATTAATAAAAATTGTATTGTTACATAATCGTTGTTTTACAGTTTGGACGTTGGAGTCTTTTAAGTTTAGGCATTGTTTATGGTGCATTCCATCAAAATCGATTATCAAAGAAAGAGGCAGCAATTAGAGAAGTTGAATTAAAACAGAAAGCTATACGTGATGCAAAATTAGCTGAAGAAAAGAAAATTGCAGCAGAGAAAGAAATTAAAGATTTGGAAGCATTAGCTAAATAGATATTTAACAATTTATTCTCATTAAAATGTAAACCAATGGTTAATTTGTTTGTAAATTAGTAAAATATAACGATTAAAATTGATTGATTGTTCCGCTCCTTTCACACTTTATTTTTCTTATTAAAATCAATGAAAATACATTTCTTATCACTTATAGCAGTCGAATATACGTTAAACTGACGTATTTGTTGCTTTTTATTGAAAATTTCGTTAATTTTAATTGAAAACAATACAAAAAACACTCGATTGATTATCAAACAAGTCGAACGATGTATAATTGGTTGCCTATACTATAACCTCAACTTTAATAATAATATGATTTATATTAAAAAATTAACAACAATTGTAGTTTTTAACAATAATAATGATTGAGTGGAATCTTTCTATTACCCCGATATTAGTATCGAGGCCTTGTTGATAACAAACTCCAAAATAAGCTCCTTTCCTGTTGACGACATCTTGTTATCATGGAATTAAATGTTCAACTTTAATAACAAAAAATTGTTTAAAATTATATAATTCTTCTAACATCAGCAGTTATGCCCTTTTTTCTACCTCATGAATTAATCATTAACTAATCAAAGTATTCGTAACTTTAGGGATGAATAAATTAAAAAAATAATCAATACAGATGTCTATTACTATTTTAGGCATAAAAACGCCTCTTTATGTATGGACAAAAGTGTAATTTTCCTCAATTTTAGCTTTAAAATCGAACTAATCGAGTATAAACTTTCATTTCTAAGCATTAATGATCTTGATCGTTGATCTACTCAACACCAAAACGTAACATTTCTAACAATGACATACTTTCATACAATCCTGGGAAATTAGGATAATTAGACAAGAATTAATTAAAAAATACGTTAATTAGGTATTTTCAGGTTTATTTAGATGGTTGCAATGATGATGACTATTTATGGTCAAGTCAACTTTGTTGACTACAAAACACCTACGTACACTTTACACTTCCAATGTATGTAGGTGAAATTTCTTGATTTTTACCATTGAAAAACAATCAAAAAATTGAAAATGTAGGTTGATAGAGCCAACCAACACTTTATTCAACAAAATACTGTAAAAGGTTTCATTTAAAAAACATGAATATGGCAATGGATGACCTCACAAGTCATGTAAACATGTATACCGTATATGGTGGTGATATCATAACAACACACCGTTCAATACTTTACGATGAGTCATATCTA
>JAZBGY010001991.1:0-14538 GCA_037414755.1 Lydus trimaculatus
CGTCATTAATCGCCCAACTTTGAAGAATTAAAAACCGACTATGATAAACTTGAATATCTAGCGAACATTATTACACCTTTAAAACATGCGGTTACCGATGAAACTATTTAAATAATTGAAGTTAAATTTATGTTTTGTAATCGCGAATAATGACAGCAAAACACATTACCGAAGGTTTGGCAACGTCGCACGGACAATTAAGAGGGGAAAAAGAAGATAGAGATATAGTTAGAAAGAGAAGCATAATACTCCTTCATATACAAACACAACAGCAATGTTGCCACATCTTTTTATCACCCCGCATTAGTCAAAAGTAACCAAGTCCTTTCATTATTTTTTTTAATAAATAAATATCAATTATCCATTTTTAAGCTGATTATTTCATTATAAATTAAAATAATGAATTTTCGTTACAATTTTAAGAATACTTTGACTAAATAGTTTCGCTCGAACCTCCTTAAGCAAAAACTATACACAATTTACATTTGTTTCATTTTAACTTTTTCTTAAAAATAAAATGTATGGAAAAACATGCTTTGATGAGAAAAAAAAAAGTTCGTTGCAAGAACTGAACCGCAGACCTCCGAACAGAAAGCCAACGCGCTACTGTATTTGCCAGTCAGCCAATTTTCTATTCTACGTATTTCAATGTATATAAACGGCTATGAAAACTTTGAATGCTTTTTTTTCGAAAGTGGCTGGATAGTGCGTCCTAATATTTCAGTATAATAACCCCTTAAGGATAAACTACCACCACACGGAATTTAATCGCAATCTGAATTTACCAGACCGTACCCCCTTCTTGTAAGATTAATTTGTTTTACCGGAAGCAACTTGTAATGCCCACATTCCTTTAATTCCAGGCAAATCAATACTAGCATGCTCTTGTATACCAATACCATTACGTATAATACGTAATGAACCTTCTTTAAATGCACCACTACATGTAACTAATTGTCCTTGTCCTTGTCGTTCTAAATCAACAACACACATATCTAATATTGGTGCTAAATTTGTAAATGATTCTAATATTGTAACATATGAACCATATTCATTTGGTTTTGTTGTTAATTTAACTAATTGTGAATCACCCAAACGTGAACCAATAAATAATACACCATTATCTAAATATGTTATACATTCAGGTGTTGCTATTTCACCTAATAATTCAACTTTTAAATCTTTAACAATATCATTACCATCACGCTGTTCTAATTCTAAAAATAACATAAATAGATGACCAGCCATATCGCCTAATAAATAACGTAAACCACCAGGATCGACTTTGGCGTAACAAACAATCGTACTTTGCTAAAATTTAAAAATAATTAAAAAAAAAATACTGTAGTAGAAATAACAAAATACTTTGATAACAGCAGGTGCTACAACAACCGACGTTATACCATCATGATATAGAATACTTTCTTGTCCGATAATGATAGCACCACATATTGGTGATGGTACAGGTATGATAATTGATGCTTCTGTTTCAACATTATCTTGTCGCCATGGTACTTTAACAAATTCTTTTTCACGTAATGATATTTCATGTGTTTTAACATGTCTACCATTTGCATCTTGATGTATTAATATTAATGTTGGATTTATACAACCATGTAAAAATTCAACATCATGTACTTGTACTTCATCAATACGTATATTTGATGCTTTCAATTCATAATTATCTTTTTCTAATGGTATTATTTTAAATAAACCATCATATAAACGTAAACCAATAACACGTGCTTTTGGATCAATAACAGCTAATATACCAGTATCAGATGGTTTACCAATTTTATCAGCAACATTACCATGTGCTTTTGTTACAATATCTAAATTATCACCATCACTTATACATTCTAAGATCATTGCATTATAACGCATTGTTACAATAAATAATAAATCTTTCTTCTCATGCTAATAAAAACAATCAATATTTTAAATATATTATTGAATTCAAATAATAATCGTCAAAATACAAACTTGAGGTCGAAATAGTTTCATAACAGCAACTTTCCCATATAAACCGACTTCTTTAACTGGACGTAAACCTTCCGGTGTTACTAAATAAATTTCTAAACGTGTATTTTTAGCAACAATCAAATTCAAATCAGATGATGATGTGAAATTGCCTTAAAAAAACACACATAAATCGAATATAACGAGATATATATTGCAAAATGTCGACGAATCGGCAAACTTTTATACCTGTTACACAAGCTGTAACTGCTGTCGGCTTATGTGCCGTTACCACATAATGATGTGCCATTTTTATATTATAATTTTACATATAAGAATTACTATTTTTATCGATAATAATAACAAAAACAAACAGCGGTTTTTTTTTGGTATTAAAAAAAGAAAATTTACAGCAACGATAATCTTGAGCGTTTAAACGCCAACCATGTTGTTGAAATGAAGCAATGCCAACATTACAAGCAATAAAGTCACTGTAAATGTCATTAGTTAAACATGCGCAGTAAGTATAGCGGGAATTTTAATTTTAATTAACACGACCGTAATTATTTCAAAATATCTTTATTATCACATAGTAACAAAGTCGGATTTTAATATAAAATTCAATGTTCTAAAGTACTTTTACCTGTCTAATTCGACAGATTTATCAATAATCTTACGATTTTCTCAGATATTTGTAAGTACTTTTAGATACTAAATAGCTGATACCTGCAGCGATAGTTGTAGCACCAGTCACATACCTTAAATGGTCATAATTGTAAAGAAAATATTTAATAATTAATTAAGAATTTTACCATAAACATTCCAAAACTGGATGGCCAACATAATGGAAAACTGGTGCTGCTAATGTTGAACCAACTAACAATAACTGTACACCAGTATTCACTTTACTAATAAACGTTGGTACTAATTGGGCTGTAGCATGAGTTACATCGAAATATCTACTTAAAGTCCTCTAAAAACAAATTTTGATTAAACAAATGATTATCGATAAAAATACATTGATTACAGGTGGTGGTAATGATCGATATCTGATAACAAATCCAGCAATTACCAATAAAACATCACGTATTACAATCATTGCAGTTAATGGTAATGGAATTAAGTCTGCATATGTTAATGTTAGAAATAATGTAGCGATTAACACTTTATCAGCCATTGGATCTAGAAAACTACCCATTTTTGATGATTGACTCTCCCATGTTCGTGCAATCCAACCATCAAGCTTTTAAGAAAATTAAATCGTTATCAATTAATTTAAAATAATAATATTTGGATGGATTACTAAATCTGTTACTGCAGCTACTGATAACATAATTAATGCAAAATTAAAATCAGCTTTTACTATCAATAAGCCCAAATATGGCGATAATAAGATTCTTGAAATACATAAGAAATTTGGGATTGTATAGATGTTTTCTCTCTAAATAAATAGAAGAATATGGAAATTACAATAAATATTTGTTAATTTAAAAGAATGTTGCTTTCACCTCGATAACTTCTTCCACTTTTTCTTTAACTTTAAGTTTGGTTTCTTTGATATCTTGTAAAATTATATTACCTTTCCGTTTTAAACGTATCTCTGTATCTTTTAATTTATCACGATTCTGTTCAATATAATCTCTTATTAAACGATGTTGTTTTTTAATATTATTCTTATCATTTTCATTATCAATTTTACTACAAAATAATCGACGACATTCTGTTACATGTTTAAATATTCTATGATTTTGTAACAATTTTGAATTAACAGCATAATATCGATATTCTACACAATAATTAATTGATGTTCTTAAGTGGTTTCTATCTAAAATTTTGCAGAATATAAAGCGAAACAGCATAATTTTCTAAAATTTTTCCAAAATGAACAAAGCTGGGAAATAACATAACCACAAATTTATCTGTCAATTTGACAGACACGCATAACCGTTAATTATAGCTCTGCTACGAAATTTTTGTATAAAAATATAATAATGTAGATAAATCATTTTTTAATCAAAAAAGTCGAATAAGATATTCTGTTTTACAATAATCTCTAACGGAAATACTAGAACAGTTATGTTTTATTCCTTGATTTATTTCAAGAGTTTAAAATAGAAGCTACAATTAGGCGACAATACTTGTGTTGGGCATAACCTCAAAGTTTATTTATCAAAGTTTCCTCCGTGCAAAAATTATGGAAGAAGACAGATCCGAAAGTGTTTCTTCTGGTACAGATGAAGATGTATCAGATGATGAAAGAGTATCCTTTCCTGTCCCCCCTCAATTAATGAGTCAATTTTATTTTATAGTTGATCGTTTTAGACGCAAATCCGAGAAGATTTATCAACGATGACATTTGAAGATTTACAAAAACTTAAAGATAAAATCGGTTCGAAATTATTCAATAAAGCCATATCGGAAGCAAATGATAAGCAACCAATAAAGAGAACATTTAAAAGAGCCAACAAGAATCGTCCTAGAGAAGAAAGTGCAAAGAAACGTCCAAAAAATCTAATAATAACTGTACCAATAAAAAAACAAATTCCACGTGATCCACGATTTGATCCATTATGTGGATCATTTGATAATAAGATATTTGAGAAAAATTACCGATTTGTTAATGATTTGAGACGAAAAGAAAAGAAAGAAATTGATAAATTGAAGAAAGTTACAAGTGATCCTAAACAGAAGAAGAAACTCGATTATATCGCTCAACGATTGGTAATTATCGTCTGTTTTTTCGTTATCTAATTATTGTTTAAATTATCGTTGATTCAAGGATAATCAAATACGTGAACATGACAAGAAAATGAAGGTAGAAGAAGGGAAAATTGCCGAAATACAGGAGATTAAAGATAAATTGAAACGCGGTGAAAAACCGCATTTCAAAAAGAAATGTAAGATTTCTACACGTTTTTTAATGTTGTATTAATTAAAAGGAAAAAAACTCAAATTAAATTGTTAATTTTAGCTGTGAAAAAACTGGAGGATTTAGTCAATCAATACGAAGATTTGAAGAAGAATAATAAAGTAGAAAAACATATAATGAAACGTTCGAAAAAACTTTATCAAAAAGATAGAAAACAACTGGAACAAGACAAGCTTTTTGTATAAATAATTTTATCGTAAATAAATAAATTTCAAAATATAAATTATTTTTGAGCTACAATTAATTATGTCTCAATCGGTAACTGTCAATGTCATTATTAATTACTATAGTAGAATACTGTATTACCGATAATTTCCCGCCAAATTTAAATCAACACCCTAATTTGATATTAATTTATTATAAAAATTAATAATATCTGTTCTATTGTTTATCATTATATATGCGTGAAAATGTTGATTTTATCCAGATTTCAGTCAATTTAATCGAATAATATGAGATTTATATAAAACATGCGCATGTATTTGTGTGGGTAGTCCTCTCTACACGTATACGTATATATGTGTGTGTTTATATACGTATGTATATAATGTATTTGTGTGTATGTATGTATAAGCGTGTGTTGTGGCGAGAAAACGGTGTATAAAACGCGAGCCTAGTGTCCAATATGTGAATGAACTTTTTATAAAAACCGACAGAGTCGTTGTTGTATATTGTATATTTATATAAATGTGATCGTTTATATATATATAAAAATTATTTTACTATCATATCAATAATAATAACAACAACATTATCATTTGCTATTATATACATCATCTATATATCGTCAAATTAACGAAAAATTGTTTTAATTATTAAATATACAAATCGGTACATAGGGAGACGTCGTTTTGTGAATGTGTGCATCAGTATGTGTGTGTATATAGTATAATGATGTGTGTGTGTGTGAGTATGTGTGTAAAATAGGAATGTAGTAGTGTGTGTATATAGAAAAAATACAATTTTCATCATTAAATCAACAACAAGAATTAATCAAGTTACTATTGAAAAAAACAAAAACAAAACAACAACAAACAATAGAAAATCGAAATGAATAAAATATGAGGAAGACATATTTAATAGGATATGTGTGGTGGTGAACCTAACCGTTTAAGCGTTGTGTTGAAGGTGGTGATGTTGTTGGTGCCGTCGTCGTCGTCGCCGCCACCGCCACCACAACAACAACAACAACAACAGTTTTGTGGTTGTGTTCATGTCAACAACACTAGGTGGAATTAACAAAATTTATCATTACCATACACACACAAAAAATCAAGAAGGTTATGATAGAGCTGTCAATTTATGTTTTGTTTCGATAGTGTTTTGTTTTGATTCAGTTACATGAATGAAAATAGTAAAAAAAAAGATGGTCATAGTAGGCTATGATAATATACTATCAACAATTAATAGTAGTAAAAATAATAATAATAATATTGGGTGATGCAAGTTAAATGTTATAATAATAATAACAATAATAATAATAATAATAGTGATAATAATGAAGAAATGCATATTATTGCATCTGATCGCCACCACCACCACCAACAACTATCAACAGATGCAATTATCTTGACAAAATGTACAAAAATGACAACAGAAGAAAAACAAAGTGTCAGATATGGTATGAATGGAAATGCCATCTTAGATTGTGGTGTTTTCACAAATAATAATGAATTATCATCACCGACAACAACAACAACAATAGCAAAAACAACAACGACAACAGCAACAACAACGAATTATCCAGCAGGTGGACGTTTAAAATTTTTTAAAGGTAATTTTTTAGGAAAATCCTAATATATTGTTTGAATTATTATTTAATTAAAAAAAAAAAAAATGTTGTAGATGGAAAATTTATTTTGGAATTGGAACGGGCACGTGAAGGTGAACGAATCTCTTGGGTATCTGTACCGAGGAAGACATTCTGGCCGCCCCAGGGTACGGCAGCATCAACACCAACATACCGTCAAGAAAGTAGTACTTCATTAAGTGGTAAACTTTCCATTAATAAAATTCCAACAATTCTATTATAAAATACCTGTTTTATTCTAATTCGGTCATTTGTTTTGTTTTGTTTTTTTTTCCAAAAAAAAAAAGTTTCAGATGATAATAGTTCAATACAATCATCACCGTGGCAAAGAGATCATTCATGGAAAGAACAACAACCACGTCGTAATCAATCGAATGGATTAACATTTTATTTTTGGCGTCATCCGAAATTCCGTCGACAATTCACAATCAAACATAAAATACAAATCAAACAGAAATGTCGACGTCCATATTATCATTACAATAATAATAATAATAATAATAATAACAATAATGACAATAGTGATAATGATGATAATACAACAACGATAATAAAAACTAATGATATAATAGTGAAAAATAGTGTGTGCAATAATAATAGTAATAATGATGATAATTATCAAGTCAATAATAATAATAATAATAATAATCGTATGAAATTATCATTATTAAAAATTATACAAAATTTAATTGATAGTAAAACAATAAATAATGACAAATCTTGTAATAATATTGTAACAACAACAACAACGACATGTCGTGTTGAAGCAGTTGTATCGCCACGGAAACGATTCCTACGTG
The DNA here is from genome assembly GCA_037414755.1 of Lydus trimaculatus. NCBI lineage: Eukaryota > Metazoa > Arthropoda > Insecta > Coleoptera > Meloidae > Lydus > Lydus trimaculatus. Next base: position 7,499 of record JAZBGY010001991.1, read on the forward strand.
AAATGGAAAAAGACAAAATTCTAATTGATGATAATTGTTTGAAACGTAGCCGTAATAAAACACCAATCGTTACTTGTAGTGGCAATAACAATAATAATAATAATAATAATAATAGTGGTCAAGTGACAATAATTAAAAATAGTAGTAGTAGTCCTCCTTTACGATTAAATGGTGATGATGTTAAAAGTATATCAACATCAACATCATCATTACAACAACAACAACAAAAAAATTGTAGTTATAGTATAACATCGTTATTGGCTGAAGATAGAGTTGTTAGAAGATCACCAAATAATTCACCTAGTCGTTATAATTCTGTAACACAATTTGGTTCTTCAACAACAACAACAACAACTACAGCTACAACAACAACATCATCACCATCATCATCTTCATCATCATCATCATCATCAACTATAACACCAGGCAATGAAGATCGATTGTATACAGAGAATGTGGATAGGCTGCGAAGTATTGAACTTTCAGTAAGTTTAAGGTTTCTTACAAGTTTGTTTATAAATATGAATATAGTCCAATATGCTGTTTGTAACAATATTGTCAATTTTGGGTTTCTTGGGTTTTTGTTAAATACAGTAGCGGATCTACACACTTTGGGGCCCGAAGCTAATAATGATTTTGGGGCACCTGAACTAAAGAAAATAACAAGTAATTTTACGAAACCTTTACTTACAGTAAGTTACAGTGGAAGCTCGTTTGGCCGACTACTACAAGACTAAGCACGTCTATCGGATTAGGGAAAAGAGAGATATTTATGGCATATGCATTTAAGAAGTCGGTTCATCCGGCACTCCACCATGGTTAAATCAGAGATTACCTTGGTATTTCCGTAAAAATGTGATCGGATAATCCAAAAGTCGGTTAAACAACCCTCCACTGCTCTACTATATTGCAAAATCTTAGATTTTAGCAAGCACTTTTGGGGGCCCCATAGCAACTCGGGGCCTGACTCTAGTAGCGTCGTTAGCGTCATGGTAAATCCGCTCCTGGTTAAATGGGTCCTATTGTATGTAATCATCTTATTTATTATAACGTTTACACTTTGTGTCATAAGTCGATGATTTCTTAATTGGTTTATAATTTGTGTATGTGTGTGTGTGTGTACTATTTTCGTTTAAATTACTGTTATAATAATGTTGTTTTTTTGTAGAAAAAAAACAAACAATAAATAACAGAATCGTGGTTAATAGCGTAGAAAATCTACAGACTGTCCCATCTAATACAATCAATTTCAAACCTTCCAAATTTGAGCGTGGTTTCAATTTCTTTTCGTCAATCTCGACTTACGCTCGACGTTTACTTAAATCAATCTAAAGTTTCTTGTGCATAAGGCCGTGCTTATTTTGCCGCACATTTGAACTGCCCACTATTGTCCTCTGTCTATTAGATATCGTATAGAGAGCATGGCTGCTACAGGACATCAGGAAGCCGATGACCTTGCGCAATGGCTCCACTTAGACGTCCAAAGCCGTTCTGTGACCTATGCAAGATCCACAGAAGGCAAGAAATCAGTGGGTGGGAATGTAGCGTAAAAATTCTCTATTGTCCAGCCATGCAAAAAAGCTTATTGTCTATTTGCCTAAGCAGACGCGACAAGATTATAATGAAACGTCATTTTTTGAGATCCAACCTCGATTTTAGCGGCCCTATGCCAAAGTATGCTAAGAAGCTTCTTGACCTAAGTAGGAACGAACGAAGGCTTGTGACATGACTCTTAATGAGATATGTAGACTATGCGGATTGGACAATGGGAGCACTGAACACATGGAAATGTAACGCGTTGCTCACATAAGACTCATCCACCTAGACCTGCTGAAGTCGGGATGAGGTCTCCTAGAGAGATAGTTAGCTTTGCTCAAAGGATATCAATAGATGAAAGGTTAAGAACAATAGATCAGCTGTGGTAGCAGTCCAGGAAGGCCAAAAGAGGCCAAAGGTCTCCCCTATAATCAAATCTAGAGATTTATGCAAAAAATAAATACAAGGGCTGCACTACACTTGGTTGTAAAATCCCCTATGACAATCCACACATAATTAACAATTTTCAGCAGCAATACGAAAGATTTGCGTGAATTTCTCAAGTAGTGGTTGCACGAACTAAGAAATATAAGGCTGATTTAAGACAAAGTGAAGCTTAAGCTGAGCCTAATAATCGTTTAATGAATTAAAAATTGATACAGCATTCTCACACATATTGACTGATTATGAATCAGACTTTATCAAACGATTCGTTTCTTTTTAATTCTAGGTATTGCGATTTTTTTATTGTTTAAACAAATTTATAATTATTTGTTTTATCCAGTAATAATCGAGGTAGATTTTTCCACAATTTATTTACTTTCCTGTACATAGTGTTACAAAGTAATCATTATAAGTTATTTATTGTTAATTGCATTGTTGTAGGTATATACATGACTTAATTTCCTATTTTGTAAAATGGTGAAAACTACAATTATCAGTAATAACAATAAATATTAACGAGATTGAATTCTTTTAAAACAACATCAAACAACAAATTGAAGGAAATAACAAGAGAAATCTTATTGTTGTTGTTGTTGCGTTTTTTTATTTATTTTGTTTGTATATTGATCATTGTTTTAAAAAGATTTCAAATTTTCTAAAATGGATGGAATTTTACGGTTGAATCACATCTTGTACACACACACAAACAAAACAAAAAAACGATATGCTCTAATTGTTATTGTTTCTATTCTGTTTATTTTAGCAAGCTGATAAACGAGCGTATCAAGCAGCAGCTGCTGCTGCCGCCGCCGCAGCAGCAGCAGCATATCCTAATTATCTACCATTTATGTATCCATATTCATTACCACCACAATATTATAATCCTGGTATGTATAATGGACGAAATTATATGGTACCGTCGATTTATCATGCGGCACCACCACCGCCACCGCCATCTCTTCCACACCATCATCATCATCACCATCAACATCATCCACATCATACGCCACAACCATCATTAGCACCGATACAAGTAGGATTAAGACATAATAATCCAATTGATAGTCCATCTTGTTCATGGACAACAGATTCGATTAGAGGTGGTGAAAATGACCAACGGGATGATAATGGTATTGATTATCATGAAATTCTTTTTTAACAAGCAATTGATTTTATTTTTATTTTTACAGATATGCCTTTGAATTTATCGAAACATGCTGGCTGAAAGTGCCTTGTATTTTATTTCAAATCAACTATAGTCTTTTTTACAATTTTTATTATAATTTCCATATCGTCATAGTTTTTCTTGTATTGTAATGTAATCAATTAATTTCTAGTAATAATGTTTTCCAATTAACGAAAAAAATTGTGTACATTACGTGTACAGATATTGTGTAGTATTTTTTCGTGTGTGATACATACTATTTTATCTATTATTATTATTATTATGATTATTATTACTACTGCTATTACAATTACTATTATTATTATCGATACTAATTATCCTTAATCTCCAATTATTGGAGTGAATGTGTGAATGAGTTTGTCTTTTGTTCGATTATATAGATAGTCTCTTCTATTTTATATAAATTGGAACAAAAGAAGAAGAAATATGTTTTAAAAAGCTTTAAAATAATAACGAAGAGAAGAAAGTGTAAAAATTCTTGTGCAATTTGAGAGAAAAAACAACAACAAAACGAACAATTATTGTCAAGTGATTGTATTTTATTATTTCAATTCATAGAACTGAAAAATTCTTCATTCTATATTAAAAAAAAAAAAGAAAGAAAAACTAATTGGTATTAATGTAAACCATGTATTTATTAATATTGTTTTAATATTTCCCTTTCTTTATTGCTATTTTCAAAGTAATTTGTTTTTAATTTATTTCACCTTTATTGGGCAAACAAAAAAAAACAAATATGGTGTGTATATGTTCGTCTGTATGTTTTGTTGTTAGCTCTGAAAAATTAAAACAAAACTGTAATGAAATTGTAAATAAATATTTGCTTCTCCTATCAGCAACTAAAAAGAAAAAAAGAAGAAAAATAATAGTAGATAAATATGTGTATAAATTCTATATTTTCTTATAATTATTCTGATAACAAAATAAATGAAAAAGACCACATAGAAATATGATTTTATCAATTAATTATTGTGATTATTTATAAAATTCATTAATATTTATATACTTATATATACATATTTAAATATTATATACTTTATGTAGCAAAATTTTAATGATTTGTTTGATTTTTGTGCCATTTTATTCAAACGCGAAAAATTGAATTTTTTAAATAACACGCCAAAAATTCACCAACATTACAAATATAAAGTTACCAAAATCAAACCCTAAGCACAGTAACATTGCCTTTCTCTCATATTTTCCGCAAATCTACTGATGTTTGTTTGTAAATTGCTTTTGTTATTCTTATTTGTCTAAATTAGAGCTTTATAGCTAGAATCCTGTGATTTGTGTGCATTTCTATATTCAACTGCTGCATAACAATAAAATTATAAGTGAACGATTTTACATATATGTATTATGGTGTTCTACTCACAATACATTTGGCAACAGTGGATTACAATTTTGGAAAAAATCAAAACAACTTAACCTCACTTTGCCGGTTCGGTAGAATTGTTAGATCAAATTTGTTGAATTAATTGGGAATTTCTAACGTGAAATATCCGTTTTCATACAGCAATGGATAGGAGTTTTAATAGTCCGTTAATTACGAAAACACCATTTTCGCCACGATCGCGTCAATCAATCGTTACACCAAAACGCGGGATAACCTCAAATTTTGGCGAAGCTTCGTAATTATTTTCAATTAGCACAAATTCGATTTTATATTTAAATTTTTACGTTTTAGCATATCTGGAAAATCAGCCCAATCTGTACGTGTAATTCTATCAACACCATCGAATTGTATTGAACGTTTCGGTGTACCTTTACCGGTTTTAGTAACAGAAGCACTAACTTTTGCTGATAGTACGTCGCAGTGTTTTGTTTTCTAATTTTTAATTAATCTTGAATTTATTGATTTGTAGAGAATGCAACAATTTCAGCTCGAATATCTGAACATGGTTATGCTTGGATTGTTTGTGGTCGTCGTTTATTAATTTGGCAATATCGTCAATATACAACATCAACACAATTAAAAAAATCATCAACATTAAGTCAATGTTATGAATTACAATTACCACAAAGTGATTTATCACATCGTGCTGAATTAGTTACAATTTTATTAAATAATGATACAACAACATTTGGTTGTATTGCTGTAACACCAGAAGGTGTTGTACGTTATTGGCCAACAATTAAACATGAGAATATATCAATTGAACAACAAATCGATCTACATGGACAAGAATGTGATAGTTTAACAGATATTGATGAGAATTTCGGTTGTATATTAACAACAACAACATGTACAGTATTATCAATACAACCACAATTATTAAATGGTAAATATATATTGAAATCGAAAATATTAAAAATGCCAACTGGTTGGTTGGGTGGTATTAGTCGTCGGATGTCATCGTTAATTTTTGGACCAATACAAACTGAACAATCATCCGAAACCAAACTAATTCGAGTTTTAACAGTTTGTGATGATAAAAATGAGATAACAACATCTACTGTTTATGTATTAGCAGATCATTCATTACAAAAATGGCAATTATATCGTAATTATCAAGAATATACAGATGAATTCGTATATGCAATTGAATTGAATCGTTTAATACGTGATAGTTTTCGTAATGCATTATGGGAGAATACACCACCAACAACTGGTGCAGCAGTAAATGAACCACAAGAAATTATGACATGGTTATTGGATATACAACAAGATAAAGATAATATAATTCTATTGGCTGCTGCTGTTAATTTATTAATATCGCCACGTGTCCATTATGCGATGATATGTTTACAAACAAATACCAATCAACCACCGACTTATATAAAAGATTTTTTATTATTAAAAATTAATGATTTATATAATGATGATAATTTACAACAAATTTTATCATATAGATTTCTATTATGTGGTGTATGTGCATATTTATATAATCAAAAAACAATAACAATAATTAAACCACAAGAAGAACCAGATATATTAGATTTAAATACAATACAATCACAAGATTATTTATTAGCCGGTACAATATGTATTAATACACCTGTATTTTTTTCACGTAATCATGGTTTAATATCAATTACAAATAATGATATTATTAATAATACAGATATTATCAATTTAAATACAACAACAAATTATGATACATCATTAATTGAACAATCATTTAATAATAATGAACAAATGGCTAATTTATCAATTTATAATGCTGATCCTGGTGAAATGACAACAATTACACATAAAACAACTAGCGAACAATTGAAGTCTGCATTTATTTATCATACAAAGAAGCAACATGTAAGTAGGCAACGTTGCTACAATTGTTTGCATCTATTTGTTTCGTCGTCGATAGTGTTAAAAAAGCTAGTAGGGAAAGCATTTGTTATGAAAAGAACAGTGGAATTACGTTTAGAATTTCTCTTTAGCTAAGCATTCACAGAAAATTCGATAAAACTACAGTCTGTGGCCAACTAGCTGTTCCAATCAGTCTTCCTTGTGCTTTCTCGTAGTGTTAATTAAAAATGTCTTCATCATCGAGTGAGCATTTACTATTTGTAGCATTTGTAGGAGACGATTTCCTGAATCACAAACTAATGTAATAGGATCTAAGATGAGAGTGGCTGTTATAGGGTGGTTTTGTAGTCCTACATGTACACCTCCATCCCATTCATGCTCCAACTGTAAACTGACAACGAAGAATCGAGGCGAGTGTAGTCTTAAGCCGGGATCAGATGACTGGTGTACTTGGCCAATATTTGCCACTGGCGTATACTTGCCATGCCATGTGAGTGGTTTACTTGTACAATTATTGGTCACTGGTGGGTACTGGTCCGTTTCCCATTTTTGTCGGTAAAAATGACACAAGTCAAAGGGATCACAATTATTGGCCTACTTGGCAAGTCTATACTTGCGGTGCGC
>JAZBGY010001992.1:0-14538 GCA_037414755.1 Lydus trimaculatus
GTTAGCAGCAAAATATTGACACCAATAACAACTTAGATGACGTAAACATTTGATCATAAACAAACAAAAGCAGAAATAACGATCGTTTCGAGGTCATGGGTAAGACAGTATTTCCAAAAATTAAGACTTATTTGAACTGCATTTGTTTTTTTTTTCACAAAAATATATTTGTGATAATATCTGATTTGTTATCAGCAGATTAGTTGTAATTTTCAATTTTATAATTCTAGTCACTGGTAATTACGTGCGAAATTTACAAAAATTGTGATTTGGATGACGTGACGATAGTTGGGAGAAGAGTAGAAAATACAGTGTTTAAAAACGATTTATTTACACATCATTAAACATACACACAGACAGGTGGATTACACAGGGGTCATTATTCGAATTCCAAAGTTAATGCAAGTTTCGCAATTTTCCAAATTTTGGCAAATTTTCGAGATGTAAATCTACACTGTCCGAAAATGCGCATACCTTCATACCTATATAGGAATTGATGTTTATAAGGGAATCATCTTAATAAGATGTTTTTTTTTTTAATAATTCAAATTAAATGGAAAGATATATTAGATCATCAAAACATAATACCTACATTAATTGTAAGATTGAAAAATCATGTCCTTTTTATATTCATATGTAAAACTTGTTTTCCTTTCTCAGAACTTGTATTGTGTTAATAAACATAAGCGTCATTGTTATTGTTGTTTTTAGTAATTTGTCTGTTCCTCCCACTATTTTCAACCATCACTTGCTGTTTGATATCCTTTCCTTTCTTCGATCCTAGAATATCCAATCAGTTCACATACAACATTTGTTGTTTTTTTATAAACGATTTTTTTTTACAATAAATTCTAAGATTCCTGGTCTGATTTTCAATTGCATAACATGGTATAAGGTCTTTTATTAACTGTATAGCAAATCCAAGAAGAATACAAAAAAAAACCGCAGCAAGTCAAGGTGGGGAGGAATTTTTATAACTTAACTTAAGCACACATCAACTCATCATCATCAACAGAATTTCAAGTTTTTTGGACCTGTAGTGTTGAGTTGTTGTGTGTCTGTGCATCGATAGAGGAAAAATGAGATTTTTTTATCTTTTTGCTATATTGTTATTAGCCGGTTCAGCATTTGGCTGTAGGGTTTTTATTAAATTATTGTTGCTTTTGAATCAAATTTTCTTGATTTTGAGCATTTTCAGGGGCTGGTGAATATATTCCAAAATCATACTTTGTGATCGACCATAATGGCCAGAAATCTGATGTGGTTTATTTTAGAAGTAAACGAGATATTGAACATTTCCCACTATTCAGAATAAGACGAAGTTCAGCTTCAGCATCAGCACATGCTTCAGCTTCAGCGTCTTCCAGTTCTAACAGTGGAAGCTTTTATGGAAATAACGGTAATTAAACAATTCGAAATTTGAAAATCTGTTAGTTGTTTTTTTTTTTATATTTTATTTGTCAATAATTGAAAATTTAGATTTTATTCCATCACCTAGTAATTTCCATATTCCAAACCTTTTTAACCGTCTAGGTGAACTAGGTGGTAATGGTGGTGGTCAAGCCTTTTCTACATCCGGAAGTTTTGGGACTGGAAATGGAAATGGATATGGTAGTGGATATTCTAGTGGTGGTGGTGGTGGTGGTCCCGCTGGTAGTGGATATAATGGGTGAGTTCAATTAATCCTTTAAATAAATTCGTGTAAATATTGGAATTGTTGTATTGAATGACCTCGACGGAATCTGATGAGCAAATCATTACCGTTGAAGGTTAAATATTTATTTATATTTAATGGGAAACCCATAGAAAATTACCAAGCGAAACAAAATGGTAATTTGTGTGGTTTTTCTCTTTTAAATTTCAGACCAATTTTATTCTCACGTTTTGGCGAAGAAGAAGGTACCGGAATTCATGCAAGCAGTGGCGCTCAAGGACCACACGGAGCATTCAGTTCAACTTCTACATCATCCAAAGATGGTAAAGTTACATATTCTGTACAATCTGGTAAATATTAGGATGGAATTTAATGGAAATTGTCAGGATTTTGGAAATTTAAAATAAAAAAAATCGTGTAAAGAAACAATATAAAGTTTTATTTCAATTATTTCCATATCTTTGATAGTTTAAAGCAAAAATGAAAAAAGAAACAAGTCACGATTCTTAGTTAGGACGGTGGTGTTGTTGCTGTTGCTGCTGCTGCCAAAAACAACAAAATACAATAATTTCATTCTAGCATAAATGCTAGAAATTTTATTTTATTTATAAAATAATAATAATAATAAAAAAATCATAGGTATATAAAGAAAAAAAAAGAATTATTTAACTTTTTGTTTGTGTCTTAATGTTTTGTTGGTATTTTGATCAACTTCCGGTAAATCTGACTCATCGTGAGTTTTTTTATTCTTTTTCGGTTTATCTTTCTTTTGTTGCTTAGATTTTGATAGAATTGCAGTGGTGTGACCTTTATTTTCACGTGAACGAGCAATTTGACTCATTATATTGAATGATAAATACCTAAAAAATACGATAATAATAATAATTTAATTTTAATAAATTAGAAGTAATAAAAAAAAATGTATACATTTGTAATCCGAGAATTACTGCTAAAACACCCAAACGAATTGGCAAGATATTAAAATGACCAGCTTGGATATCAAGTTCTTGATGTTCACTTAAAGCCAAACCATACCATAATGTTAAAACAGACAAAACAATGGTACAAAGACGGGCCAAAATTTGCACTACATTTGATACCAATCGGGAAACTACAATTATTTGTGTTTTTGATTAATATTCTTATTTAACGAAAGAAATACTTTAATAATTGTAATGGAGAAGGGAAAAAAACAAAAACCCAAACTACCTTTAGTGAATTTTTCTTCTTTGTCAACGGTTTGTATAACTTGAGAAACATGATAGATCAATTCAGAGAAATGATGTAGAACTAGTAATGTTACCAAAAGACGATTGAAACTATAAATAATAATAATAATAATAAGAATAATTGTTGTGTGTGTGTATGTACGTGTTTTTCTTACTTTAAGAAATAGGGTATTGCAACTAAAACTAGACTTGCAACACTAGCAATAGCTTTACTAGAATATTCTTCACGTTTCACTCTTTGGAAATATAATTCAGGCAATTCATGTAAACTATAAGCTAATTGTATGATAATGTAAAGTTTCAAAAAGAATGCCATTGGTGCTGGATAATCAGACCATAAACGTGCAACATCTGGGAAATAATGTTCTTTTATAAAAACGATGTCAGCACCCCAAAATGTTGATATTAAATAAAATACAGATAATTGTCCACTATTTGAAAATATTGCCAATTTTGATTTTGATAAATGTAATTTTTTTGAAATTTTCTACAAAACAACAACAAAACAGAATTAGATTGTTGGTTATTACAACTTATAAGAAACACACACACACACACACTACAACTTACATCTAATGCATATTCTTGTATAATTGCATGAATAACAATACAGATTAACGTATAAAAAAATACAGCAGCCCAATCTTTAATACCAGGACTATATAATGGTAATTCACCAGCTTCAGTCACATTATGTTGTAATGCAATAAAAACTGAAGCTATTGGTGATGTAGCCTGAAACATATGTTTATTGTTGGTTGAAAATTGAATAGAATAAAACTCTAATTACCTGAACCATTAGACCAATAACAAATAACATAGCAATACAAGAAACAATATCTGCATGATTTTGTATAATAAATTCATGACTTAAAATTGGTGGATTCTTATTTGAACTTTTCCTTACAGGTTTCACCATATTTCTCTATTATTATCAATCCTAAATAAATAAATTGTTATAAAATATAATTTAATAAGATTTTCTGTCATGAATTCAATTGATTTTTACCTGTACACGTACGTAAATTACTATGAAACTTGGAACACCTTCAATTTGAATTGACTTAACAGCTGGTTGTATAAATAAGAGAATGTGTGATACGTAATCAATTTGTTAATTTAAATAAATTGTTGAATAGGTAGGAAACCACCACTACCACCACAATTTTACACGTTGTCAACTTTTATCGTCGACGTCGATAAACTTTACGTAAACATAAAAAATAAACGTCAAAATTGACAGTAACAGTAAATGGGGAATTTTAGAGCAAACATGTTGGTAATACAATGAAATTCGTTATTTGTAGCTCAACGAACAATATCTCTTTATTTAAATTTTCTAGATTTTTAGACACTTTTAATTTTATTTATTTAATTAATACCAAATATACCAATACTCACATAATATATGAGGCATGGATTTTCGGTTTTTTAACTTTAATTCTTTGTTTTTTTTAAGGTTACTCCAAGTTGGAAAATTGTATACAGTGTTGGTTTTTCTAATGCGAACATTGGAAAAATTACCGATTACATAGATGTAGTTCGGTCTTTGTTTGATAAATTTGCACGCATATCATCATCACAAAGATGGAAGAGCAGGGTGTATGTGAAAAATTTGAAGAAAGCTCTAAGGGTGGGTGGGTAGAATTCTTATTGTTAGACGCGAAATGTTTATCTCATTCCAACTTATGCAAAATCCCTATAAGAGTAGATGGTGTTGGTATTCATACATACTTGAGGCTACAACAAATATAAAAACTTGATGAAAATAGGATTCCTTACTGTCTGAATAAAATAGTAAAATTCGGAACTATCCAAAGAAGTGTTATTAACAATACAATGTATATACATAAATTAATAATGAGTCCTCCACATGTTACGATTTATCGCACTACATATGTCGAAACTACAGCAGTAACGATAAATCGTAACGTGTGGAAGCAAATTGTATGCTTTGTAGTACGCAATGGTCGAATCGTTGGCAGCACGGAGCTTCCATAAAACATCGTACCAACGGTCATGTTTGAGCGCAAGTTACGGTGGGAGTAAAGCGCCTGTTCTATTGTACAAGTGTATTGCTACTGTTATTATTATTATTACCCTTATGATTCTGATTGTATAATCGTAACTGCAGCAGTACGATGTGTTGCAACGTGTGTAAAGAAAATAGTTGTACTGCAAGCCATACGATTTTCTCTACGATTTGTAGTTCAACGTGCAGTACGATAAATCGTAACGTGTGGAGGGCCCTTAAGATAGACTATAGCGAAAATAGATTGAATATATCTAAATATTTGCTTATTTCATTGAAAATAATGAATTCTGAAAATATAGATGGAGATTCAAGTTTTTACAGAGATGAGGATAAGATACATATACCTAAACACACGACACTACAAAGAGAAAGAAACTGTACCTATGAGAAGAATTTATTCAAAATCCTTTCATGTTACTAAGCAATTAGCGATATTTGTATTATTTTGAAACAGTGAGAGAGAGAATCATGTTTCTGGTACAAAATTAATTCAGATAATGACTTATTAGACGTAATAATAATAATGCAAGAAAGCAACAACAGCAGGATGCTGATAAACATATTTTCTTACAATTCGTATTTGTCTTGCAAGCAGTAAAAAGTAATTTTGATAAGATCACCTTTGACTGTTGTAGAATAACAAAAAGGTCAAATTCAAGAATATTCAAATTTTATTGATCAATTACTTGCAATTACAATAAAATTATTATTAATATTAGGTATATGTATATAGGAATGACCAAGAAGAATCTCATTGTAAACAGTAAATTTTATGTTTTGTTTAAGAAGAATAAGACAAACAAAAAAAAACAAACATTTTTACATTGTTTTCAACAAAAATAAAATTTATATATAAATGCTGAATTCTTCTATAATAAATTTTTGAGAGACAGAAGAAAAACAAAACCATAAACAACATTACAACAAAACTATTTGTACAAAACATTTATTAATTAAAGGAAGATATACCGATAATATATAATTAAAGAATGAAAGAAGAATTAAGGATTTGTATTGTTGAAGATATCACTTGATTTGAAAATACATATGTTGCTGTTGCTGTTGTTGTTGTTTTTATTGTTGACATTACGCCATACGGATGGTTTGGATGATTTGGAAAATAGCTGACCCACATACAACAAATATAAAAAGTGCCAACAACCATGGTCCAACAGGTGATTGTTCATTCGGTTGTTTCTATAAATGTTTAATTAGATTTAATTAATTAAATAGAAAATACAATATAAAAAGTATATCGAACAATATGGTATTTGAGTAAACTTACTGATGATTTTGGTACATTTCCACGTAAAACAACGTTTTTACTAGCTTTCTCATTAGCTACACGCATTCGTTGTTTAGGGGCCATTATTTAGAAATATTGAATTTTATTGAAAATAAACAAGAATTGATAACAAAATTAGAAGAAAAAACACGACTCTAACGAGACACGTCTACAGAAGACGAACTTCTGCTGTAAAGTGAGCGGGGAGTATCGTCCGTCAGATTCGGTGAGATTAGATTTGACACGTTGTTCATAACAAACTAATTGTAGCACAGATGGTTGATTATAGAGAAAATGTTTGACAACAAATAAGACCGAATTTCATTCAATTTAGTTAATACAAGAAAAATATAGAATATAGATTACACTAGTTTCAATGTAACTCCAATGGAACCTATTATAAAACAAGAACATCCGATTTGAAGCTAACATTAGCCACCAATTAAATGTTCTTGAACTTGGTAATATTTATTTTATAATGTTGGTGTTTATGAAATAGTAGAAATATATATGTATACAGACATGGCTTTTCTAATACGAACATAGGAAAAAATGACAGCACCACATAAAATTTCAGCGTTTAGGCATCTAAAAATTCCAATTATTGCCAACATTCACTCATAAACTGTCTATTATCAAGAAATAAATCTTATCTTTGCATCATTTATACTCTGTAATTTCCATCCAAAATCTAGAGGGCACTTGGAACATTTTCGTTAACTATTGTATTTACATTGTGATTTCTATTGTGTCTAGTGTGAATGTCCCGGTGACAGTGTTGCCAATTTCCACCCATCCTGCAAGAACTAAAAGAAAAAGAAGCCAGAAAGAATCAAATATCAATCAAAATAATTCTGTCTTAAAACTCAATATACTTTCTATTAAATAAAATTTAGGAAATTCAACGCGTCTATTAATTATAAACGGAAATCATTGTTTTTGTTACATATAATTATAACAAATATATATCGATGGATAAATATATGGTCTATGACAGTTGTTAACATTAATATAGCTATAATTATCTTAAAATAATTAAAATAAAAAATGGGTTTTAATTAATAATAAGAGATTGTTGTTAAATTTTCGATTTCACACTAATTAATAATAATAATGGATTCAGAAGGCAGTGATCAAGCTATAATTGAAGATTCTGATGAATCTCTACTTGATATAAGAGAGGTTTTTAATTAATAAATTCAAAATAGTATTTATTCATATCTATACATATATTTTAGATAAATGATATTGAATTCGATATACCTCATGTAACAACACCACCATCATTAGAAAGTGTTTTATGGGATATGGAATCTGAAGAAGGTAGTAGTGATACAGCTTCATTGCATTCCTTCCAAAGTATGAGGGCGAAATTCCATTCAATGTTATGCCATAAAGTCTTACAAGGGATTTCAAATCAAATAGCATCAGCTGGAGTATAAACAAAAACATTTTTGTATTTTGTTTTGTTATATTTTACAATAATTTTGTTTGTAGAAGAGAGTTGGTGCTGGTTTACCAACAGTTATAACAAATAGTTTAAAATATATAGCAGTTGGTACATCACACGGTTATGTTTTATTATTTGATTCCGAGCAGAATCTTTGTTGGTGTTGTTATGATACGAATTCTAGTGATCAAGGGGCTATATCTGCTTTAGCATTTAATTTAGATTCTACACGATTATTGATTGGGTTTGTTTTCAATTGTTGTTTTCTATTTTTGTTTATTGTTTTGTTAATTGCAGATATGAACGTGGTTTTATATCAATGGTGGATGTTAATAATGGTGGTGATATAATTCGTCGTCTACCAGATGCTCATGCTCCACAAACTGCAACATTACATTTACGTTTTACATATTTGAATAATTTAGCATTATGTGGTGATTCAGCTGGATGTGTATTTTCATTACAATTTCATCGACGTTTAGGTGTACGTAGTTGGGAATCGAAATGTTTATTTTCTGGGGCACGTGGTGAGGTTTGTGTATTTGAACCATTAATACATGGTTATGATATAAATTTTTTAACAAATCATGTATTAGTCGCAATGGCAACATTATCAAAAATTATTGTTATTTCAATAAAACCACGTTTGAAAGTATTATTTAGTCAACAATTACCAAAAATATCAACAACATTACCATTGATATCATGGCAATTAGTATCAGTTGGACGTACATTTCAACCAGTATTAGCATGGGGTAGATCGAATGAATTAAATTATACAAGAGTTGTTCTACAACAACAACAACATAATCGCATTAGATTATTACCATTAAGAAATGTACAACAATTACCATATACATTAACATCAATACATTGGTTAGGTAATAAACATTTAGCTGTATTAGATACAAGTGAGAATTTACATTTGATTGAAGTACGTCAACAAAGAGAATTGGAATTGTTAGAATTGGCCAATGCTGGTCTTGTATATAGTTCAGCACATTTTAAAGCATTAGCATGTGGTGGTGGTGTTAGTGAAGCATTTGCATTAGCTGGTGAACGTGCTTGTTATAATAGTTTATCAAGTAGAGGTGATCAATTATTAATATTAGGTACAAATGCTGTACATTTAATTAAATTACGTACATGGCCGGAACGTTTATCATATTTATGTGAACAAAGTAGATGGACAGAAGCATTAAATCTGGCTGCCGATGATGGTATATCATCAAAAGATACATTTATAACAACATTATTCGATAAATATTTGGAATATTTAAATCAAAATTGTGGTGTTATTGATAAAGATAGTTTAACTGCGGCAATTAATTGTTGTGTTAAATTACAAAAAATGTTTGTTATTTATTTTTGGATATTTTCTATCAATTTCATTAAAACTTTTGTTTTGTTTTGTTTTAGTGATATTTTATGTAATGAATTATTAGATGCTGTATCGAATGATCATAATTATCAAGATTGGTATTTTACATTATTAACAGATCATATAACAAATGGTATATTAACAAATTTAAATCCATCAATAACACAAATGTTGGTGAATTATTTAGAACATAAAGATACAAATTTATTGGAAGCAACATTATTAAAATTAGATGTACATTGTTTAGATTTACATCAAGTATTAAATATATGTAAAAAACATAAATTATATGATCCATGGATATATATAACAACAAAAACAATTGGTGATTATGCTAGTCCATTACCTGAATTCTTGGCTGAATTAACACCAGACAATCATCGTTTAGGTAATACATTATTAGTTTATGTATCATGTTGTTTAGCTGGTCTACAATATCCATATAATGGTAATAATATATTAGATAAAGAGATAATGTTACGTGTTAAACATGATATATTAAGATGTTTAGAAACGGTACATTCAATTAATTTTAATAGTAATAATAATGATGATAATAATGAATCAACATATCCATATTTAAGAGCATTATTAAAATATAATACAAGAGAATGTTTGAATGTTATTAAATTAGCATTTAATGAAAATGAAGAATTATTTTATGGTGAAATGGGTTCATTACAACGTCAAAGGCTAGTGAGAATTTTAATGGAAATTGTTAAACCACCAGAATTTGATGAATCACAAATATTAAATCTATCATGTTTTATTGCACGTTTGATTATAACAAATAATTTAAATATTGATGCTGATGATGATGATTTAATGTTTAATGAGATTTTTACAAATTTAACAAAAAAAACAACAACAACATTAAGTTTACGTGATCATAATGAACGTGAACAAGCATGGTTAGATTTATTATCATCATCATCATCAATTAAAACAAAAATATTAAATTATTATACAATTGATGATTTATTAAAACGTGCATTTGATGCAGAATGTTATCGTATTGTTGAATATTTATATGAATTAAAAAAAGATTATTCAAATATTTTAATATGTTATTTAAAAGATTCAACACGACATAATGATGTATTTAATTATATTTTAAATTATATAAATGATGATGAACGTTATATAAAACAACAATTTTTAAATAATTTTAAAGATTTAATTCAAATAAATAGTAAGAAAACTAGTGAAATTGTTGTTGAACATTTTCCAAATTTAATTGAACAATTCAATGAAATATTATTAGATAATCAACAATTACAATATGAATTTTTAAATGGTATTGTATTATACGATGATCAACAACAACAACAACAACCACAACATCAAATCAAATTACCAACAAAATTATCAGAACAATATTTAGAATTATTATGTCAAAGAACAGAAAATAATAATTCAAATCAAGTTTATAATTATTTACAACAAACATCAAATTCATCATCATGTCGTATTGATGAAGCATTAAAAATAACAAAAAAATACAAACAACATACGGCAACAGCATTATTATTAGAAAAGAATGGTGAATGGTTAGAAGCATTAGAATTATTATTAAATAATGATATGATTGATGATTGTATCAATTTATGTATACGTGGTGTTGATCATTTAGATATAGAATATGCACAACAATTATGGTTAATATTATTGAAAAATAAAAAAAGTACAAAAACAAAATCTATACGACAATTATTACATTCAGCAGCACCACATGTACCACCTGCCCAATTATTAAATCTAGTCTCAAATGCTGCTAATTATGGTGATATTAAAAGTTTATTACAAGGTATTTTATATGATCACACTTATGATATACAAATGTTAACAGTTATGATTAGAATGTTATCAAAAGAATTACATTATGGTACCTAATTTTTATTATTATTACTATTATTATTATTAATTTAATTACTTTTGTAGGTTTAGTAAAAGCATTACAAACTGGTGGTAAGGCTGTATCAGTAACAAATATAAATTGTCGAATTTGTCAGAAACCATTAATAATAAGACGTGAATTATTAAATTGCAATAATAGTGAAACAACAACTGTAGCAATTTGGGGTTGTGGTCATTGTTTCCATTCTGATTGTCTTAAAACAGCAACTGATGATGATGATGATGATCAATCATCAAATTCATCAATATGTCCACAATGTCGTATTAAAGCTACTACAATATTAATAAAATCAAATGATGATAAATTAAAGAAAATTGTAAACGAATCAAAATTACCATTACGACCAGATTTAGAAGGTAGTTTTTAATTATTTATTAATAAAATACTAGTCCAATATTTATTTAAATTCAATTTTGTGATAACAACAACAACAACAACAACTATGTACTACTACTATTACCATCACTATTATTACTATATTTTTATCATTTGTATAGGTACATATAGATATAAATACATTATGTATAATACAAAAAAATAAAAATAAAAATATATATACTTGTTGGATTATTTTTCTGGAAAGAAAATCGTTTCGTACACCTGTATGAAATTATTGAGTCGTTCATCTTTAATAAAGGCACTAGCAAATTGTGGATTATTTTTAAAAAAATATAAAACACTATGAAATACAGTATTCTTGTTATTAGTATTGTTATCATTAGAATTTTGTGCAACTTGTAGAAATTTCCGTGGATTAATAACGGCTGTATCAATACCTAATTTCAAAGCTGACAATATCTGTCCTTCACTTAATAGAATCTCTTGGATTTCTTCAATTGCATTCAATCTAGCTAACATATCAAGTGCTAATTGTGATGCAGCCGGATTAAAATTACTTAATGATAATAATAAACATGCTAATTGTTTTGAATCAGATACAACACCATATTGTAACATTTGTTGTAATATTGTAAATTTATTACGTTTCACTAAAATTGTTATTAATAATTCATTAAGATTCTGTTGTGCTGGTATGCCTTGATCAAATAACGATGTTATATAATTAATTAAAGTCCATTCAATTTTTTGTAAATCGTATTCGAGATCTAATTTTTGAAAAATTTCACCATAGAAATCATTTTGATCAATTAAAACTCTAGGTGATTGTTGATGATGATTATGATTATTATTATTATTATGACAGGATTTTAACAAAAATGGTACACCTGGTGGTGAAGCAGTTTGTGCTTGTAATTCAGCTTCCATCCAATCACGATAAACACTATTAATATGATTGAAAGATTCTTGCAATTTATCTAATTGTGGTTGTTTCGGTTGTTTTATTGCATTTAATAGAATCTAAAACAAAAACAAAAAAATGTAAATTTATCAGATTAATATGAAACATAACAATAACAATAACAAACTTCTAAGAGAATCTCTTTGCCATTAGTTCGTTTCAAAGCAACTTGGGTACATATCGCTAAATCCTGTATTGAATACAACAATTCTGCTAGACATAAATTAATATGCCATAAACATCCTAATTTAGCATCAATCACTATATTTGGTTGGAATACAACCCAATTTGGGGAATCTTCAATTGAAACAAAACGAAAATAAATTTAAATAATTCAACATATGCAATAATATGGAAAATAATCTTACAAAGTTCACAATGGTAAAGAGTTTGCGGCTCTACAAGTCCTGGTAGTGTAATCTTGGCTGGTTTAAATGAACGTGCTGGTGCCACTGTTGTATGATAGCGAACACTACCATCACTACTATCACCAGGTAGGGCGATATCGAAAATTTGTGAACTTCTAGATGCCTACAATGCACGATCATCAATATTATGTACACTTAATTGTGTTATTTGAAAATTTCTAACTTGATGATGGACAAGTATCAAATCGTCAACTATATTGATAGCAAAACGACCGGATAATCCCAATTTTAATACATGCGATTTAATTGGAGCTTGTCCAGGTCCATTCAATGTATGTACATGAACTTCAGCACTTTGTGGTCCACCACTCTGATGACGTAGAATTAATACAGCTGGTACACCGTAAAGTGTTGATAATGTTACATCACGTTCTAAAGCCATACGACCAGATTCAGCTTAAAATATCATTATTATTATTATTATTATTATTATGTTTTTAATTATAATTATTTTATTAAAGAAATACTTTCAACTTTTGGTAGTTTACTAATTGTGCCTGGTTTGTTAAAAACAACCGGTTGTAATTGTGAACCATGTGCTGATGCTAACAATGCCATTTTATTTTGTGAACACCATACAAACCATTGCATTGGTATTGATGTTGTTTTTAAATATTTCAATGATCTTTTCTCTGGTATTATCATATATAATTCTATACCATGATCGGTCATGAATGCAACTTCATTATTTTGTGACCATACAAAACCCAATATCGTTGAATTTCTTTTACATGATTGTGAATATTCTTCTGTATCAATAAGTGTTGTACCATTGAAATTAATAAATTCAACTGATGTTGTTGTCCGTTGTACAGATAAAACTTTTTGATCTAATGAGAATTTTATTGATAAAACTGGACCATGATCTTCCATACGAAAATTAAATGTCTCCCCATTTGATCCTTTAACAACAACACCCATTATACCACCAGAACGTACTGCAAACACCTATTTATACACAATTATATAGAAATATGTATGTGAATAATTGATTTATGCAGATATACGTACATGTTTATTGGAATCGTCGAAGAAGACATTTGTTAAGTGATTTACAGCTTCAAAACGGACAGGATCTTGTGTTAATTCTAAATAAAAGTGCTCCACTAATTCTGAACCCATTTCTTCAAATAGTGTTGTTGTTGTTAACTTTAAAACTGTTGTTGATTGAATCCTTGAAAAACAACTTGAACATAACCTTCCTTACCTTTTTTTTCTAGCTATATATTGGAATAGAATGAGTTATAAGCCACACTTAAAGAACTATCTTTAATAAATTCAAAACGATAATTTGCATTTTCCCATTTTATTAAATAATTTTATTATTTCAATGTTTTTATTTTCAAAAATCAATGACTTAGAAGTAGGTAGACTGCTCACCCCCTATCTTTCCTGTACTGTAAAAACGTGCGACCCATGAAAGTTTGTCTATCTCTTTTCAACCAATAACCTGCCAAAGCTAAGATTTTAGTTGTGGCGCCACAATAAAAAAAGAGACACAAAATATCACTATCACACTCTGAGTATGTATTATTATAGGAAATCGGTAGATGCCAGAACCGTCGCTGCTGTACCAATGAGTTTCGGAAGTTGCATAAGCGGCAGGGAATTCGTCAGTATATATTCCGAAATTCAAAAAGAAGTTATGTGCCTGTTTTGAGATAGTGTTTGATACAGGGATTTAAGAATTTACGATTTAAAAAGAAATAGCTCATGCGATCTCTAGCAACTATTATATCCTCTTCGTGTGTAATTTAAGGAATGAAAATATAATCAAGAAATGAAATAAGAGAGGACAGGATCGTCGCTTCATGTAGATTTCATCTTACAATTAGTGCTCCCACAGAAAAGCCTAAAT
>JAZBGY010001993.1:0-14537 GCA_037414755.1 Lydus trimaculatus
CATCCGTATTTGTGTTCGGAGGTTTCACTGTCCCGATCCACATAGTCCACATCTATCATTGTTTAATTTGGCCAGTTTTTCTTAATGGTTATCTCACTGAGATTGAGAGTCCTGTTACAAGTCTCACAATCAGTTTGTTTCTACTTAGGTGTACGAGTAGAAGCTTTAAAACGCAAATAGTTGATAAACTTCTTTGCATGTGGCATACCTGGACAGTGCCTCCAGTAGAGCATTTGCCTGCTCCGTTCCTACTCACTGATTTCCTGCCTTCTGTGGGTCTTTGGTAGCCCACAGAATGCCTCCGGAGCAATGAGTGGAGCGATAGCATCTGTTCTTGCAAGGTAATCGGCTGATTCGGGGGCACATGACGTTTCGAAAAAATTTAACTGGACCTCTCAAAACCTAGATTTTTTTTTGGGGAAGTGGTCATCAAGCTGGTTCACAAGATTTTCAGGTGGGACATGACCCACTCTTATTTACGTGCCTGTTTATTATATCTCCTGACTTTTAATTTATTTCTGTTTGTTCTTTTCTTTTATCTTGCGTGCTTATATTTCATAATTAAAAATATGCGTATGTAGACTCTAAGAAAATCTACTGTTCATTTTTACTCAATGCATAATACACTGTGTTTTTCCTACTAATCTACCAATAGGATCTTACACTTAATTATCATAATGTTAAAGAAGTAGGTGACGTATTTATAGAATATAGTTACCTATTCTACTGATAATTACATTTTCTTTTGTATTGATATGTAAAAAAAAAATAACTACTTCTTATTTCGTTTATTTTGTTCTCGTTATTGTTAAACAAAAAAAGAATGTAATAAAGTCACGAAACCTTTTAAAACTGAAACGTAATTTTCGGCTGCTAATTATAAACGTTGAAACAGTTGAAATAATAGAAAAAAAAAACTGTAGCCAAAGAACGGAAATCTTGAACAATCTATCACACACGTTTCTCATGATTATTATCAGTTTAACAATGAAGGTAAGAGTTCCACAGATAACGATAAACACGAAAATCGATTGGATTAAGTATTGTGTTAATAAACAAATAACACGCAGGCATGGGCGTCTAACAGTGACGCAAAACTAATTTTGTAAGTGACAAATTAAAATAGAGTTGTTTTGTCGTGCATTATGATCAGAAATAAAGGTATCTTTTCAATTGCTACAAACTACTTCAAAACACTTATCTAAATTGGGGGGTGGATAATTAAGGTGCACGAAAAGGAACTAAATGTATTTCATGGTTGTAAATTCATGCAAAAAAGTACCATTGATTGGTAAACTATAGAGTTTTTTGGCACTTATAAAATCAGTTTTGAGCAAATCCTTGATAGGGTTGGTCAAAGAGTTCTTTCATCTTTTTTTGCGATATTTTTTGCCACATTGCAGCCAATTTGATAATTCTATCCTCTCAAAGCTCTATCTCTTTTCGAACAAAGTACTGCTTTAGGTTTTACAGGAAACTGGAACTTTTTTCATTAAAAGAATTTTATAATGATCCTAGCTGAGGTACAATATTTGGCAAATATGCCAAGTTGTAACAGTTTCTGCCTACTCATCAAAGAAACATAAGGTCTTGCCTTATGTTGATAGAAAATTATGCGTTTGCTGTTGAATAATTCCGGACGTTTTTCGTGGAGTTCTACTAGCTGGTTTAATTTGAAACATGGCTTGTGTAATTGACTATTTAATTCTCTGGAAGATACTTATAAGAGTAGACGACTTCTTCTTCTTCTTCGATGAAGATCAGCTGTTGCTGTGCGACTCAAATATCAAAGTAATTAAGATCAGCAAGTCGGCTCAAAAGATTTTCAACGCCTAGCTTGAGTATCTTGAGTACCTCTGATATCTCCCATGTGATATGACCAAGATTGTTTCCACTGGTCTACTCGACCACTCCGTAAAGCAGGAAATTTACAGCACAAAATTTTGCGTACCACCAATTTTGATAATTTTTCTGTATACACTACAACAAAACAAAGTTATATACAAGCAACATTAGTAGAACCATATGACGGACAAAACCTAACGGACTTTTTGGCCAGATTTTGTGGCTTAACGTAATTGAGGTCGCCGATATTCTCTAAAGTGATTATCTGGCCTTGCAATTAGACTAGGCAGATCTTATGTAAGTACTGCCAAGTCTGAAAATGTACATTAAATTTGAGAGAACTAACGAGGCTGGCCTTAAAGGTGTGCGATGTGTGCAACTCCACCATTTTCCCTTGCAGACATAGAAGAACAAGAAAACTTTGAAAGGAACAGAAGATCAAGAGAAGAAGGAAGAGAAGAAAACTCTTCATCTTTGGCTGATCCTGTTCGATGTCTCAGCATATCATTTTAAAATTTCGCAGTATTCTATTAAAAATACTGATAAAGCGTATTGTTTTTATTGCAAACTCTCTAGAAACAAAAGGTACCAGTAATTGGAGAAACATATCAAGTATTTTAGGAACCCATGACAGAGCCCCCAAATACTTGTGGTTTGAAGCAGAATCATAGGGGCGCTAAAACGGAAGTTAGTTCGTACATAAGTGATCTTAGACAATAAGTCCGGCCCTGAAAACGAGGCTTTTTTATCACCTGATGTATAATGCCGTGCTCAAATGTAACATCTACTAATTGTTCTAACAGAATACTTTTTGTCGCCCTAATATAGAGTGAGAAAACTTCTTCCATTGAAGCATGATGTACAAATTCTCAACGCACTGAGATACCTCACTCAAGCATGCTACCGATAAACCATTATCGTTGTTTATGAATGTAGTACAATTATTAAACGTTATTTGAACAAAATTGTGTATTGTTGGTTGTGGAATAGATAAACAAGCATACAAAATCGATTAAATTTATTTGAAATTGCCAAGCTCTTTTCGTAATTTGCGTTCAAATACATGTACGTGAGAATAATTAGAATGGATTTTTCAAATTAATCATATAAAAATATTCTAATTAACGTTATAACGCTTTATTATTATTATAAACGATAGACCAACAATAACAACAACAACAACAGCAAACAGGCAGTCCCACCTGAATCTGATGTTGTTTTATAAGTCGCCAGTCGGAGTAGTATTCAATGGTAGTATGTTGTAAGTTGTGGAAGGATCCAGTTTAAAACCATTGCGTGCCTGTCTCTATAAATTTTGATTTTGTGTATACGACGATAGAATCGTTTTTTAACGAAATTCCAATTAAAAATTTTCAACTCTGTAAAATTGAATTAAAGTGATGTTAAAGTTTTTGATTTAAATTTAATTTTGATTTTTGTACGAAAAACAATCGTGCTTAAAGATGACAACAAGCAACATCAACTACAATACAAATTCAAATTTGGAAATGGCCCAGGGTAGTCAGGTAACACACACATAGTCATACACAAAAAAAAAAACCGATGATCCTCTTAGATGGATTTGTATTGTTCCTGGAAACTGATCCGGCAACATTGTTTTGAAAAAGACTATTGAAAACAATTTTAATCCGGTATTTGAAAGATTCCAAGTGAAAGTCTAGCAATGCTTCGAAAGTATTCCTCAAGGATTAACGTGTATCTTCTATACTGTGTGTTTATTTATAGTTTTTTTACTACATCTTTAGTTGAATTCTATACGTATATACAGAAGGATTTGTTGATTTGAATATTTTAGTTAGAGGATTAAAAAATCACTATCATCCGGTTGAGGTGAAAGAGTGTACTCTCACAATAATCAAATAATTGCTGTTGTACACACACACAATATGATAGTGTTTGAAAATATAAAATAAAAGACCTTCATTGTGATTGCACCAATATTTTATTGAAGGACAATTGTCATTATTTATCCCCAGTTACTAAGGTTTTCGTTGAATCACACACAATTTAATCAATGTTTATTATATCTTATTGTTAGTTTTCCACATATTGATCTAAATAAACAACAATGTTTTTCAAGATAATCAAAATTATGAGAAAAAAAACAATAACAATTTATTAATTAGCCGTTATTTGTTATTTTTCTAAAAACAAACGATGATTAATATTGTTTTTTTCGGTTTCCTTGGATTCGTTTCCTTTTAATTAACATTAGAAATGTTTATAATTTTTATAATCAATTGAATACCGGCTCTCCTTAACCCTAGGAGCTAACTCGGCTATGTCCAGTGTTGCCATTGATCAAGTACATTGAAATGCTGTAGTATTACCTAATAATTGCTCAATCCATTGTGATTAAGGTGCCAAATTTGTTATGACGGTCCTGATGAAATACCTTCTACTAGGAACAGAGTTTCAACTATCATTTGCCGCTTCGATTTTCCTTACTTATTGATATTATTATTACGTATTTAAATTAAAATTTGAACGTATACATTATTCATATAAAACAGACTACATAAATTGGTATATCATTATTAAAGTTATTTGCAGTTTTTTTTTTTGCGTAAACGATGAGAATCAATATTTTACCGAAACCTTCAAGAGGTTTTCCTCCTATTTTTCTAGATAATTTAAACATTAAATTGGAACGTAAATATTTAAATTTATAATCATTTACGTTTATGGTTTCGTTTATATAGAATGGCTATATAATAATTTTAATCTTGGTCTCGATCTTTATTAGCAGCCCTATGTAAGTGTTCTTGTGGATTTCGTTTAGTTTTTGTAACGGCGATAACTGTAAAATAACTTTTTTCCAGGATTTTATAAAGAAATGCGTGAGTTCCTCGTCGCAGGGGGACGAACGGGACCCATTCCCTAATTCATTTTATTTACACATGTAAATTTTTAATCGGGAAAATATTTACATTCTAAAATGCAAGGAAAAGCTTTTTAGCCCATGTTCTACTAGGAAGAAACTCGTTGAGGGTTTGTGCAAGTTTTTTTGTAACATATTCACGCTATGCATAAACTTCTCTCAAAAACTTGCAAGAATATGTTATGTGGATGCACTTGATCAGTCGCCAAGGGAGAGAAACTCGGGGAGAGTTTTCGTACTGTTGTTTAAGTTCCACAACTTTTTGTAAATTTCTGCCTGACATAAATTCGCAAAAATTTTCTCAGAAAACCTTTTTGTCCCATGTTAAGGACAGTTCTACAGGAATCCCAAGCCTGTTTCACCTAGTGGTAATTGATGTATTTATGCAAAAATCAGGATCAAGATTGAGACATTTTGACACGCTTAAATTTGTTTGTCACAGTTTAATCTGTAATCAGAATCAAAACCAGTAGGAATGTTCTAATAGAGCAAAACTTAAGGCAAACAATCGGCTTAAATTGGCAAACTTTGAAATTTTAGTGCCTATCTGGGAAATACGAATAGTAGTTGTAGTATCCTTAGATGCCATGGAGGAAAAATAAGACGCAATACTTAATACAGCTAATCTCCCAATCAGCAGCATGAACGCTGAGATAGCATTTATTCTTTAAAATTTTTTTTATATTTGGTATCATTTTGAATAATTCAAGGAAACTTAAGCTCTTTTCTAAGCAATAAAGTACTACTGAAATAGAACTGTTAGTAGAACCTAAGCATTCACAGCAGCTGGTTTCTTGGCCGAGTCAGTACACAAATTTCATTTTGGTCGTTTACAGGAAATGATTGTTTTGGGTGCGCTGTTTGGAAATGCGTACTATCGAGTGAAGGATTTAGGCTTGGCCTAGGGCACCACAATTTGAGGGGCGGCAAAATTCAAAATTGAATGAGTTTTCTGTCGATTTTGAGAATAATCTTGATTGCTTTCTTTCTCACTGTTACTACTCAGAAAAGTTTATAAGAAATGTTACATACCGTCTAACACATTTTATCTAGGAACATAGAAGAAACTACAGGTAATAGCACAGTCTTGAGGGTGGGTAATTTTACAAATATTCTACGAGCTATCTCTTTTCCACTCAAGACGAAAGCTATAAAACTGTCTCGATTCTTGTGGTTTTTCTTACGTTTCTAGATGGAATGTTTCAACCTGTATACTATATTTCCTGACACTATAAGAAGAGCGACACATCAGAGCAGACCTAGGGCGGCATTACAACCAAATCCGCTCGTGGTGCTATGTTCCCTTTATTTTCCAACTGATTAAACAAGAAATCTGATTTTCTATAAAATTAAAATAAATGAAACCCATTCAGTAAGGTCATATTAATTAAAATAATAACAATATAGAGAAGAATCACAATCTAAATTGCAAAACAATTAATTATAGAAAAATAATGGTGATATCACACGCTCATAGATAATTAAAAAAAATAAATTTTAATTATTTTATATTTTCCTAATCTTAATTTTCTTTCGGAAATTTATAAATACACTACGTCATATCTATATACCAATAATTATACAACAACAAAATATATTAACTGATATGACATCTGAGTACATACAATGAAATACATATTTGTATTCAACACACAGGAAAAATTCATCATTATTATTATTATTATTTAAATTTTGCATTAAAACAAATTTAACAAGGAAATGAAGATTTAGATTACACAAGACCAAATAATTAACAATTATACACGTAATTGTTTTACACATACACAAAAAAAAAAAAAACAGAGCCGCAGTCAAGGTGAATCGCAATTAGTATAAACGTATAGAATTAATTATTTAATGATAATTAAGAAGTTGATCCATAAATAAATTTATTACCCGATTAGATAAATGTTAGTTATATTGATGAAGTGGTGAATTTAATCTTTATGAAGACCGAAACATTACAAATTTTCTGACACATCAATTAAATAGTGCGCCTTAAGTTTCGCTTAACACAAAAACGGAATCTTATTGGTAGACCCAATTCACCGTTCCTCAATAAGGCCCGGTTCAGCTTTCCCCACCTTAATCTCGACTTAAGCTCAATCTTGCCGTAAATCACTCGTTATTTAAGCTAAAACCTAAGTAGACAAGATGAACCGGACGTTATAAGTATGTACAGTGAAATGGCGTTTGTAGGTCATATTTCGTTTGAAAGTTAGTTTACGTTCCCATCCGCTCTGTAGTGATTGTAATAAATAGCGTTCTTAATAACTATTTGGAAACTTTGTTTAGATAATTACTTGGTCTTACCGTATAATTTATCATTAATATTCTTGAAACGACTTGAAGAAATGTGTAGTTTCTACTTTCTAAATAAAGAAGGAATAAGAGAAAGAACTAGAATTACCTACATTGTAATTATGCAATTCTTTTGCAGTACTTTAAATTGTGTTATTCGAACAAATAAATCACATGCTTTGCATGCAAATACTTATTGTTGAAGAAAATTTATAAAAGAAAGCAGGATTCTATCTTTAAACGAAATTTTCGATTTATATTTTTTTTTCGATGAGTAATCGTACGGAAGTGGCTTTATTGTTATCTCTATCTCTATCTATGATAAATACAATATTTAACAGAAAAAAGACGAATATTTTTTAATAATTTAACGTTATTTCTCTAGGACTTTATAATTGCAAAAGGGAAACGGAAGAAACATTCGTGGATAATAGCAGGAATTATACTCATAGCTATTATCATATTAATTGTATTATTAATTGTATTTTTAACGAAAAATCAAAATGATAATGATTCTGAAACAATCGATAATATACCAGCTTTATCATTAGAAGATGTATTGTATGGTAGAACAATTCCTAATAGTTTTAATGCTACATGGATATCAAGTAAGTTTTATTTAAATTTGTATTAATAATTGAATTTTTTTGTTGGCAATCAGCCAAAATCATCATCATCATCAATGTAATTATATTATGTGTTCAGAGCTAAATTTATTCTATCAATTCGCACAAGGTCGAAATCGATCTGTGAAGAAGAGCACAGTGGCGTAACAGACGCATATCCAATCATTTCTATGTTAAGGACTCTACACACGTAATGCATTATGGTAGTGAACGATGCAATACAAGGTATTGCATCAGCTCAGACTATTGTAGACGATGTGTCGTGGACAACTCAATCAACTCGCCCAATTACTGTCACAGCCAAGACTTTACACACGTTCCAACTTGCGCTGAAACACACGTAAGAGTTATTGTTACTCCAGCAGTTTCGACCGATGTTGTACCGCATACAATTACCCTTAACGGATTATGAGTTTTGCATGCACACGGACTTGCTCAGTTCTTGTTACGCCACTGGCAACAATACAAAAATTATACCTGTTTTTATTTTTTTTGCAGGAAGAGAATTAATGTACAGTGATTATCACGGCAATCTAGTATTATATGATGTAGAATCAAAAACAACAAATATACTATTAGCATCAAATGATCCTGTAATAATTCGATATAATTATGATTTTTTTTTTTTTAAATTATAATGTTTTGTCGTTTTTTTGTTTGTTTGTAGATTTTAATTGGTGCTCATTCATTTCAAATATCTGCTGATAAGAATTTTCTCTTAGTTGCGCATTCCTTTCAAAAGGTGATTTACCGTGTTACTTGAAACCGTGAGAGATTGAGGAATTTTTCCAAAAATTTCAAAATAATTCAATTAATTCGAGTTTTCCCATCAAATTCTTTATATGAAAGAAACTTCTAACTGTAAATATATAAAATTAATTGCAGATACTCGTAGATGAAAAAGTCAATCTCAGAAGAAATTCAATTACTTTATAGGTACATACCTAGTTAGAAAAAATTATATTACGTTTAATAATAAAATTGATAGCGTTTTTGTGATTATTATTGAATCTTCATTTGATTAAAAATCAAGCTTGTGCAACAACAAGTTGAACTTTAATAATACAAGCACGACTATGATAATCGAAGGAGATTGTTCGTAATTTTGTTCTAAAATGCTACAAAGTAGAGGAAAAAATAAAAATCGATTAGTTTTTTAATTTGATGGTACGAATCCGTATAATAAACAAAACAGAATCGTCTCTCATATGCTACTTTCACTAAATACTTTCACTAAAACTGTTTTCTTTATTAAATACCGTAAAATTTGATTTTAATGTCTGATATAACGATGTTTCGGTTATTGTGACATAATTAAATTGGTAGAGGTCTTTCTGGATCAAAAATACACAGGCTGGTAACATGCCCGACTTTTTCCGATGTCCGGTTAGTTGGAGGGGGTTCTACATTAGCCAATAGAGTTCACACGTCGTTATATCTGACTATCCACGGCGGACGAGTTGATGATGTAGGCGTGTCTCCACGGTTCTGTTCCAGAAAGACCGCTAGAAAAAAATACTTGCAGTTCGGCTTTAACGTCATTACTTAAAAGCGTTTTCCACGTAATCATCATTTCGGGCAATACATTTTTGTAGCCGCTGTGGCAGTTTTCGCATGCCCATGTCGTACCAGCTTGCCGCCATACCGTTGAGGATAATTTTTTACAATTTCAATTAAATTTTCTGTTATTAGTAACGCAATCCCGCTGTAGAACGCGTGAAGAACCGTGCTGACTGCGTTCTAAAATAAAAACGCTGGTTATGCGGACTTACCGTCGCGGTATACCGCATCAGTGTGAATACGGTGATATCCCGCAACGGCCCTTAGTCCCGCCAACTTACCTCTACCGCTCCCGCTCCCGCTTTCCCGCGCCGGTGTGTGGAATCCTTTAAACTCGTCGTCGTTCCTGAAGCGCGTTCGGGCCAGATGCTCTTTCAACTTAGGAGACAGAGTCCAAAAACTTGTACTTTTCGTCATTCACAGAAAGAGTCAACTCGTTGTTGTTGATGAGCTTCTATAAGCATTCGCGGGACCCATCTTTCGCACACCTTCCGATATTTTAATGTTTTTGTCAATATCCTATGAATAATGTTTCGGGACACTTCGGGAACCTACATGCAGAGATCATCCGACGATCTTCAAGTACGGTTTGTTCAACCTTCATGACTGTTTCGTTGGAAATTGATGGTCTCCCGCTTCTTTCTTCGTCGTGAATTTCAGTACGACCAGCTATGAACTCCCTATACCACTTACGGAAAGGCTTGTTTGAGAATGGGGGAAACGCCACACACAATAGTATTGCAAACAGTAGCACGAAGTGTTTCCCCGCATCCCAGCGCCGTGGATACCTTATTTTTGGGAGTACTCTTGTACCTATAAACATATAGTAGACCAAATGTGACCCACTCGACTTGGTTTACAGAGGCAAAAACGGCAATTAATTTTAGTAAAGAATAACGACACCTGTTAAAACGTTTTTCTTATTTTATTGTTAAATCAGTGCCTCCTAAACTCTTATTATGTCCTTCATCTCAATGCAATTAAATATAATTGTCAGTTTTAATATCTTTAAAGTTCATGCAACTTAGAGTCTAAGAACCACTGTATTGGACTAAAGTCATAGAGGTCAATTTGATTTATTATAATTAAAATGTGTGATGACGGCGCTTCTAAAAATTTTCCACCATCTGTTTTGTGAATTAATACGGAAATTATTTGAAACACTGCAATAATTAACGAATTTTATAAAAAATGACGACTTACGACAACGATTAGAGACTTACACCAATAACGTAAGTCATGTGACAGAGAGATAGAACAGCGCTCGTAATTCAGCGGATCAGAGAGGGGGAACTAGTGAAGCACACCATGTGACTTACGTACATTCGTAACGGATAATAACTTTATTTTGCTACAGAACGGATTGGAATTTTTGTAAATTTCTCAATCTCAAAGTTGCATTTTCCTGCAGGCTAAAAATACTTGAATTAATTGATATTTATTGTAGATATACCGTTATAGTCATAGAGCAAGATATATGATAATTGATCTTAATAATAGTACCAGACGTGGTGAATTAAAATTTAACGATTATTTAGATTTTTTATTTGTTAAATGGTCACCAATTGGTAATGCATTAGCTTTTGTTTTTGAAAATAATATTTTTTATAAAAATGAAGCATTCTCTGATAAAACATTACAAATAACAAATGATAATGGTTTCATATTTAATGGTGTTACCGATTGGGTTTATGAAGGTAATATTAATAATAATAAAAAAAATAAACATGAACACAACCGAATTCTGAACAAATTTCAATCTTTACCTCAATCTCCTTTTTTTGAAATAAAAATAGAGATACGCGTAATGATCGAGATTTGTTATGAATTGTTTCACTTAAAAAAATCTAATCATTTCTAGAGGAAGTGTTTAATACAAATGAAGCATTATGGTTTTCACCAGATGGTAAAATTTTAGTATTTGGAAAATTCGATGATAGTAAAACACCATTTATTGTATTACCGATTTATGGTGAACCTGGCAATTCGTTTTTCCAATATCCAAGGGCTCAACGTATCATCTATCCAAAGGTTTTATTTTTTTTTATTTGTTAAACACAAAATACTCCGTCTATTTGAATTTGGCCGACTTGGTTGTTAGGAAGTAAAAACAATATATCTGATAGAGTTTCGAATTTTTCGTAACTATCAACGTTAGTGTCGTTGTTTTCTAGTCAAGTCGTCCAAATCAAAGTAGATGCAATGTAAATTGTCGGTTTTCTTAGGTAGGTACTGCGAATCCAGTTGTCGGTTTATATTACGTGGAATTAGCAAGTGTGAATTTAATTAAAAAACTGGAAATACCCGTCGAATTGACAAAACAGTAATTTGATTTTAAACTTTTTATTTTAAACAATTTCAATATTTTGAAAATGATTTATAGAAGTCCAATATTAGCCACAGTATCATGGGCAACAAATACAACTTTATCAGCAATATGGATGAATCGTATACAAAATAAAGCGAGTCTTGTTAGTTATACAATGGAAGCTCCATTTCCAATGGAAGTTATTAAAAATTTCTATGAACCATCTGGATGGTTGGATATATTTACACCACCATTATATTCAAATAATGGTAGTGAATTAGTGATGATCTTATCACAACATCAAAATAATAAAACTGGCTCTTATCGGCATCTAGTTTTATTAAAACGTCAATCAAATTCACCAATTTCACCATTAACACATGGTAATTTTGTTGTAACACAAATTTTAGGTTGGAATCAAGAGAAAAATCAAATTTATTATACAGCAAATAGTGAACATGATCCAGCTATACAACATGTTTATAGTATTTCAATAAAAACAAAACAAATTCAATGTTATTCATGTGGTGTACGTTCAAAAGATAATAAAACGGAATGTTTATATAATACAGCTGAATTTAGTCAAGATGCCAGTTATTTTGCATTGTTTTGTGGTGGTCCTGGTATACCGCACAGTACCCTCTACAGTACGAAAATGGGGAAAATTATCGATTGGGAAGATAATCGACATTTACAAAATCTAACAAATACGAAAAATACACCGAAAACAATGCGAATGTTATTTAAAGTTGATGGTGGTTTTAATGCACAAGTTTTATTAAAATTACCGCCAAATATTGATACTAGCGGCAATACGAAATATCCCCTCTTAGTGAATGTGTAAGTAAAACATTTAGAGATGATGGACTACCACAGAATTGGGTTGATTATATTTTTTCTTTATGTAAATATAGTTATGCAGGACCGGATTCGTATCAAGTTACCGAAAAATTCAATCTAGGTTGGGAAAGTTATCTGGCAACAAATAAAAATATCATTTATGCTGGTATTGATGGTCGTGGTTCTGGCTTAAAAGGTGATCGAATGTTGTTTACAAATTATCGACGGTTAGGTACTGATGAAATCATCGATCAAATCAATGTCACAAAGTAATTTATTCTAACAATCATCATCATCAATCTCAAACACTACATTTACGATTGTTTGAATGGTTGAGATTGGTGATGATGAGGACGTGTCTAGAATACGATTGATTTTTTTTGCTTCTTTAGACAATTACAAAAGAATCTGCCATATATTGATGCAAAACGTACAGCAATTTGGGGTTGGAGTTATGGTGGTTATGCATCAGCAATGGCATTAGCCAATGATAAAGAGAATATATTTAAATGTGGCATATCGGTGGCACCAGTTACTGATTGGACACTTTATGGTAAATTTTACAAATTTACAATTTCTTAAATTACATTCTTATCAATTATTGTTGTTTTTCTATGGTTGATAAAGACTCAATTTATACTGAACGTTTTATGGGCTTACCGACAATTGATGATAATTTTCAAGGATATCGTAATGCTAATTTATTAACGAAATATGAAGGTATCCGTGGTAAAAAGTATTTTTTGATACATGGCACTTATGATGATAACGTCCATTATCAACAATCGATGTTATGGGCCAGAGTTTTGGAGCAAAACGATATTTTATTCAGACAATTGGTAAAGCACTGTTTTCATAGTAAAACGGATTAGAAATACACGATTCTTCCGCTAAATAAATAGGTTGTACCACGTATGGCAATTTATGTTCCGGAAGTTTTGTTAGGACTTCCCTTGTTGCAACATTGACGAATTAAGTAGGGCAGCGTCGAAAAGAAGGAAGCTTCCTTCGGTATTGTAAGCTTTTTTCTAGCGCCCAAAGAAAATCGAGAAGTAAGGCCGTTTCATCGTTTCCTTTTTTCGATATCCCGGGGTACTGGCCCAAAAATGTAATGAAGCAGTTGAGGCAAACAGCTATCGGGCTATGATCAGATTTGGCAAGCAACAGATACCTTCTTCGCTGTTCATAAATTTTTGACTGAATGGAACATTCCAACTTTACTCCACACTTTCTACGGCTTCTATTTAACGTCCTGCGACTTCTTTGAAGGGCTACGATGGTTGCTTCCATGCCTGGGAGAGACGTCAGCGATAGTATGTTAATTGTACGGAGTCCAGAACAGAATTCCCGGAACATAATTGCCACATCTCGTATAGGTCTTTGTGACGCTTTGCAACTACTTTGATAGTTCCAAAAAGTTTTATAGTGTTCCAAACTCTTACGGATCTACCATGAAGTTGCAAAGAATTTCGACGAGCTGGACAAAGACACCGAATACTTTTCAGCTGTATTATCTTTTTGGCTATCGTATTTAATCGTGGATCTAGTCCGGTGTGCGTATATTTAACTTGAGTTTTTGAAATTTTTCAGAGTTATCCCGATCAGGATCACGCTCTAGGATCCGTCCGTCCACATTTATATCATTCTCTTGAAGAATTTTTAGATGAATGTTTCGTTGAAACAGACAAATAATATGAATGTTTTTTTTTCCAATTTGAGACTGCACATAGAAGGGACAAACTAGTCAAATAAATTGTAAAATAATTTTAAAAATTTGATGATAATAATAAACGATCTTAATATTTTCTATTGTTGTTGATATTATTGTTTTTCAAAGTCAATAAATAAATGTTATTAACCCGTAATCTTCCATGATTGTTGATAAAACTTTTGTTGTCACAACTGCAATTATCTTCCCCAAATAATTCTTCGTTTAAATTCCAAACTAGTCCATTTAGAAAAGAAAATGTTCACATCCAAACCGTACTCCTATCTAATAATACTGCTGCCAACAGTTATCTCAGTTGAAAGGTATGCCCTGCTTTACTATTAATCATTTAATTAGTTAATTAATAAATTAATTAAGATGGTTTGTTTTTGTTAATGTTTAGTATGTTTTATCTGGATAATTTCACTGAAACATTCACAGAATGGC
>JAZBGY010001994.1:0-14533 GCA_037414755.1 Lydus trimaculatus
GACGTCGATTTAAATTCACACCATAACTAGCTAAATTGTTTAATGATGCTAAACTTAATAGATGCGGTTCAACGTGACGTTTCGTACGCGGTATCGGTTGACGATCATCTAGATCAGCACCTTCAGGTCCAACTAATTTGCCTTGTTTGATCTCTTCTTCAATAATCTTCAATTCGGCTAGTTGTTTCTGCTTTTTCTCTTGTAATTTCTGATGGATATTTACACGTGAACCAACACTACTACCTTCATTCTCACTAGATGATGGTAATGGTCGTCGCCAGAATGGTACAGTAACTGGTGGCGGTACAAAACTTGTTGGTTTCTTTTTCTTGCGATATAGGGCTGCTGCTGCTGATGGATTTGTAAAGCGACAATTGAACACACCCGGTGGCGCTGATGGTTTTTCTAATAAACGTTTCACATGGAAATATTTATAATACAACAACATAAACATAATGCCGACAATAAATAGGACAATACTTAGAATCGGAACTAATTCCCAATGAAGTGGACGAACATGCCATACGGCTGCTAACCAAGCACCAACTAACAGAGAATTTTCAAGTAACATAACAACGTAAAATATCGTCATGGTACGACTGTGAGGTTTCTCTTGTAGATTAACGTAGGCAAGAATATAGATGGCAGCCATTAGAGCACAAACACCTAATTTACTGCCACGTTGACCATGAAACGGACTTTTCGGTGATAATAACCAAAGGAACATACAAGCCCAATGTAGGGCCAACACTAGAAACACCCATGTATGATAACTAGCCGCATAAGCTGATAAAGCTAATGCTCGAGCTGTTACAGTACCAGCTCGCCATAATAATTGTGACACAACACCTAACCATGTTAAAACAAGTCTATCAACACTTGTCACATGTTTACTAAACGATGCTAATGACCAACAAACAGAAAACAATGATAATGAGGCTGACACGGTTACTAGATTCGTTGGTGGTCCATCGGGTGTTTCTGGTAATAATGTCAATTGTAATAATAACATTGGTGCAGCTTGTAGAAAACCATGTACCAAACGTAAAATACATAAATCTCTAACTTGACTTTTTACACTAGATAGATTAACAGGTACAAGTAGACGAGCATAACGCCACAATACACCTAATTGCATTGCATGTAATGCAATTACAATAAGACGCGACCAGCCTACAGGTTTCCGTCCCAAGTACCAATGCAATGATAATAATTGTGTTATAATTGTTGTTAATACAATAGCAATCAAACATTGAATGAATATTGTTTTTAAACCTTTCTCATACAATGCATAGACCATTAATATATCGAAAACGAAATCGCAGAAATATGCAGCTAGTGAAACTACATTGAATAGTAGATCACATAATGGCAAGAATTCTGCCATGACTCTGATGCCTTCATCACATGCTGAAATTATTTTTATTGAAAAAAATTATAATTTATTTATAAACACTACTCACTTGCCCTGCTATATTTGTTTGGGCGATTGCCCGCATTCCTAACCTCCTTTCATTCTTCAAATTTCAAATGTTTTAAAATTTATCAAAAATAATCGATCTATTAAACACAATATTCAAACATAATTATTTAACAGATTATTGTTGGATTTGTGTTGATAAAGTGTGGGAAATTTGAGAAATTTGGATAAAAATCCAACATTGAATTGTTTTATTTAAAAGGACACAGTGGCGCAAATGATTTGTTTGAATGGAATGTGGTGATGTGGCTAGAATTCCAACAAAACTGTTTAAAATTTTTCGACAATAACCATACAATAATGAACGAAAAGTTGTGATAAACTCACCATAATTATCATCATAGACCACAATTCTCTATTATTTATCAAAATTTACATTTGAAATATTTGAAATAAATCTACACATTCCACAGAACAACCTTAGACACATCCATCATTTGTTTTGACCGTAAACAATCGTTGGTTATTTTTATGGGTTTTTCAAAATAATTTCAAATTAATTTGCATAATAACGACAATCCAATATTTTATCAGAATTGAATAATAAAAACCTTTCCCCACTAGTTATTTGAAGAATCATGGATTTGAAAGAATTGTTAAAAAGGAAAATCGAGCAACATAAAGGTATAGATTGTTTCAAACTGAATTACACGGTTTTTATCAATTTTTCTCAATTAAAACAGATCAGAAACTATCACCGGAAGATCAATTAAAGTTGGAAGATGAACATTTCCAAAAGTGTATGTCAGAATTTGCATCGAATTCACCAAAAGGAATTCCACGATTTTACAATAAACTACCAAAAGATGATGAACCACTCAAACAGAAATTACGCGAAGAGAGCCGTTCGAATTTACTAAAACGTAAAAGTCTTGCACTTTTAGATAATAACGAATTAAAAGATCTATGGGTGTTATTAGATCAGAATCAAAGCTATCCAGATGAACAGCTTCTAACATATTCAGATTTTTTAAAGATTGCCTCAATGGTCGGTCCAAAAGTAAAACCCTATTTTACATCAATTGTCTTCGCTAAATTACAACAAGGTGACCAACAAGGTCGTATATCGATAATGTCATTATTCAATTATGTAATGCGTAAAGTTTGGCTACAACAGACCCGTATCGGTTTATCATTATATGATGCTACTGGACAAGGCTATTTAACTGAAACTGATTTGGAGAGTTATATAACCGAATTGGTACCAACTCTACCACAATTAGAAGGTTTAGAAAAATCGTTTCGCAGTTTCTATGTGTGTACAGCTGTTAGAAAGTTTCTATTCTTTTTGGATACAGTACGAGCTGGACGTGTTCGTATTTTAGATATTTTAGCTTGTTCGTTTCTTGATGATTTATTAGAATTGCGTGATGAAGAATTGAGTAAAGAATTACAAGAACAGAATTGGTTCAGTGCACCATCAGCATTACGTGTTTATGGTCATTATTTGAATTTAGATCGTGACCATAATGGAATGTTGAATAAAACCGAATTAGCCGGTTACGGTTCTGGTACTTTAACACAACCATTTCTAGATCGTGTCTTTCAAACATGTCTCACCTATTCCGGTGAAATTGATTATAAAACCTATCTAGATTTAGTATTAGCCTTAGAGAATCGTTCAGAACCACAAGCATTAGCTTACTTATTTCGTATATTAGATATAAACAATCAAGGTTATTTGGATGCGTTTACTTTGAATTATTTCTTTCGTGCTATACAAGATCAAATGAAAGCACATGGTGCTGAAGCGGTTTCATTTGAAGATGTTAAAGATGAATTATTCGATATGGTACGTCCGAAAGATCCAGAACGGATAACATTGAATGATCTAATTGCTTGTGGACAAGGTGATACGTTTGTTAATATTTTAATTGAATTCCATCGTTTTTGGGCGTATGAGAATCGTGAAGCTGTCACATCTGAACCAACACAAGATTGAAATTGGCGCTCATTTTTCTAGGGAATTTTCGTTTTTATAACCTCTAAATGTCAAATGATTGATTAATTATGACAGCTGTGAATTAATGAACGTTAGCCTTGAATTGTTGCTGTCTTGTAAAAATTAATTGCTGTTTATTTGCAATGTAGTTTTGATGATGTGATTACACACCTATTTGAATTGCAAGAAATCTAATTATCTAGTAAATCCATCACCATGTCTTCTGATATCTATAACGACTTAACTTTGTAAGTTTTGACACGATAATAAAAACCATATTTTTTGAATGTTTTTGTTTTTTCGAATTATTGTAGACACATTACCCCAGAAAAGTTCTATCTAGAGCCAAAAGGTGTAGATGAGATCCTTATAATAGATCGTCCATCAGAATCGACAAGTTTACAACGAAATATCGGCCAAATACCATCGAGTAGTAGTCGTAAAGACTTTTGTGGTTTTTTAGGTACAATCAAATTATTGGCTGGTCGATATTTAGTGATTGTAACACAACGGGTATTAGTCGGTTATATAGCCGGTCATCCAATATGGAAATTAGCAAAAGCCGAACTATTACCGTACACAAAAAGTGTATTACATTTAAGTCCACAACAAGCATCTGACAATAATCAATATTTAAATATGATTGAACAAGTATTGACAACACCGTATCATTATTTCAGTTATAGTTATGATCTAACACATTCATTACAACGTTTACACGATTTTGGACCAGATTTTTGGAAATTATCGTTATTAGAACGTGCCGATCAACGATTTGTTTGGAACAATCATCTATTGAATGATTTCAAACGTTCCGAATTTCGTAATTTCTGTTTACCATTAATTCATGGTTTCATTTCAATAAATCAATGTGTTATTAATGGTGAAAATCTAATATGGTCATTAATTTCACGTCGTTCAATTTGTCGATCTGGTACACGTTTATATCGTCGTGGTATTGATCGTGATGGTAATGTAGCAAATTTCGTTGAAACTGAACAAATTGTTGAATATCAAGGTGATCGTGCCAGTTTTGTACAGATACGTGGTTCAATACCATTATATTGGTCACAATTACCAGATTTACGTTATAAACCACCACCAACAATCATTGAATTAGATCCACAAGAACAACATAATGCATGTATGAAACATTTAGAAACAGTTGGTGGAATTTATGGTAAACAAGTATTGATTAATTTAGTTGATCATAAAGGTGCTGAAGGTCAATTAGAGCATGCATTTAAAGATGCTATTTATAATTTATCAAATAGTTCTGTACGTTATGAACCATTTGATTTTCATGCTGAATGTCGTAAAATGCGTTGGGATCGTTTATCGATTTTAATTGATCGTGTTGCATTAGATCAAGACGATATGGGCTATTTTCTATTAACAAGAGATGGTTCATTATCTTCGTTACAAGAAGGTGTATTCCGTACGAATTGTATTGATTGTTTAGATCGTACAAATGTTGTACAAAGTATGTTGGCACATAGAAATTTAGAGATTGTTTTGAAAAAATTAAATATTCTACAACAACAACAGAAATTAGATAATCAAATAACATTTGAGACATTATTTAAAAATGTATGGGCTGATAATGCTGATGTTATCAGTATACAATATTCAGGTACTGGTGCATTAAAAACTGATTTTACACGTACTGGTAAACGTACTAGAATTGGTTTAATCCGTGATGGTATCAATTCATTAACACGTTATTATCGTAATAATCTAACAGATGGTTTTCGACAAGATGCCATCGATCTATTCCATGGTTATGGTGAATTAAAATCACCATTACATATTGATCGTGGTTGGCGTTATATCACATTCCCATCGGTGTTTTTGGTGGCTGTTGCAATGTTTATGGCATCAGTTATCTTCCCATCTGAATATTCAACTGAATGTTATTTGTATTTATTGTTTTGGGGTTCTATGGTATTCGCTACAGGCTATACAATTTTCATTTATGGTAAAGAGTTCGTTGATACACCACGATTATCACAAATTTAATATCCTAGTCAAGATAAATGGTTAATTTGGGGTAATTTTATTAGAATAATAGTAATAATAATTGTTTATTATCAATTATCAAATACATATTGTTTACATAATGCCCGTAAAAATGTACATTTCCTTAAATTACTAGCCTCCCTTTGTATTTCTTCATTATTATTCGAATTTAATTCTAATAAACCGATAATTTGTGTTGCACATTTTCTACGTTGATATTCACCACGTCTATTATGTATATGAATTAAATATTCTAATATATTTGGATCCCATATACAATGATAATATGCATCAACAGCATCATTACAATATTTTTGTTCGCCTAATATTTTAAATGCTACATTATAATCTGGTTCTTCTAAATATTGACATAACACAGCTGCTTGTGTATAACAACCTAATGCCATACAACATTTGATCATTCGGCGAAATACATGATCATCATGTCGTACAGGTATATTAAAATAATCATTATAGATTAATAGAGATTTTAAATAATATTTCAATGATATATTATAGAAACCATTTACTGGAAATTTTTGCAAAATTATTAATAAAACTATAATTTTTAATTGAAAAATTACCAAAATTTATATCACCCATCAAACGTAACCATGATATATTCGTTGGATAATACTGTAATGCTTGTGTGACGATTTGTATCAACATTTCACATGCTGTTTTTGTATTGTAAGAATTTGCACTGCAATCATTTTCATTAATATGAGGGTAATAACAACAAGAAAATTTAGTGGAAATACTTGCTAATCACCGCCGGCCAAAGTATTGCGTATTCAATTTGTAATTCTAAACTGGATTCATCTTTTAACACGTTGTGTAATCGTGCTAACATCGAAATAACAACTGTGAATACGGTTGAATCACGTAATTTTGTAAAAACATCCATTATTTTATTTTTTAAATTAACATTATTATCAATATAAATCGAATTATTTGAATTACCACCACCACCACCACCACTACGTTTCGATTGATTTTGTATTGTAAATATTGGTAGAACAATATCCCACAAATTTTTCGTTAATTTCTTATTACCTTTATGTTTAATTAATTCTTGACATGCTAATGCAATCGCTGATGTTATCTCAGATTGTGATGACCAACGTTTATCGAAATTAATCAAAAATTCCCATCTACCTAAATTTAATAAACATATAATACATTGTTCGATAATTTCAGTTCTTGGTAATATTGTATCATTTGTTTGTAAACATGCTTCACAAGCATTTGCTAATGCTAATTTATCAACAGTACCATGTGGCCAATCTTCAAATAATTGCGTTATTTGTATTAATAATATTTCCCAACTAATTAAACGTGATAATTTCACTGCATTATTATTGGTTGTATCTAATTCTTTATCTAAAATCAACATTAATTCTAATGATGTATGCCAATTTTTATTTAACATTTGTTCACGTGCTTTTGTTAATAAAACAAAACCGTAATCTTGTAGAAAACCACGTGGTAATGATTTTAATACTGATTGTAATGGTATTGGTAATTCCCATTTTGGATTTATATTCCATATATTTGTTGTTAATGGATTCATTGAGATTTTTGTTATTAATTCACGTATCTCTTTATGATCA
Organism: Lydus trimaculatus; assembly: GCA_037414755.1. Taxonomy (NCBI): domain Eukaryota; kingdom Metazoa; phylum Arthropoda; class Insecta; order Coleoptera; family Meloidae; genus Lydus; species Lydus trimaculatus. Next base: position 7,055 of record JAZBGY010001994.1, read on the forward strand.
TAACTTGCAATTAATTGTTGTTCAAATTGTTTTAATTCCATTTTTGGTTTACGTTTCTTTGTAAAATCATATAAAATCCAATCGGTTTTATTTAATGATTGCGGTATTAAAATTGGTGGATCACATTGTTTTATATATGATATATCGCTTTTATCAAATATTTGTGATAATATTGGATTTAATTGTATTGTTGATAATAAATCGGGAATTTCTTTTTTTAAAATTAAATCAATTAGAAAATTTTTTACCAGTTTCTTATCATTATCATCAACAAATAATTTCCATGATGATTCAATTGCCCATATTAATATATCAATATTTCGTAATGATATTGATGAATATTGTGATAATGGTTTTTGATCTAAAACACATCGAATAATATTTAAAATACGAACTTTATGTAATAAATCTTTAGCAACGGTAAATGTGCCACTAGATAAAGCCCCTTGTATGTTTAATTCTAAATTAAGACGGTGTACTAATGGGATTTCTCTATTAACATTATCTTGTTGTAGAATTGTTGTAATCCCCTACAAAAATAACAATTAACAAATAATTGAAAATTCGATTTTGTTTTTACCATATAATGATTAACAATTGATGTGTTGAATTGTTCGAATAAATTGCCCTTTTCCGGTCCATTACAAGCTCTAACATAAACTTGTAATGTTTCAATATTAATATTATTAAAACCATTATTTTGTTGGATAGCACGAAAACATTCTAAACATTTTGTAAAATGTTGTTTAGCTAAAATATAATCTTCTTTATAAAAAAAGAATGTGCCTAAATCATAACAAATTTGTGCATGAAATTCATCTTTTGTTAAAATTAATGAATTATCCCAATCAACTTCTAAATTATCATTTTCTGTTGGTAATTTGAAACAATCAAATGTTAACATTTTCGGCATTTCAATCCATTTTAATGCATCCGATAAGAAATCAACAGTTTTCTTCACATTTTCTAATGAACAAATCACTGATACTTCAATTGGAGGTATTTCATTCGTTCTACAAAACGATGTAATTTTATTTTGATTACAATAAAAGGGATTGGGAAAAGATGAGAATAATACCCAAAACGGAGATGCCAATTGGACGTAATTCGATGCATTGCCACATTTAACAACCATCGATGATAAACAATCAGTGCAAATAAATACGGTAATGATAATGATTCGATATTGTCGACATTAATATTCGGTATTTCAACCGGAATTTTATTGTTTGTAAAATATAATAAATCTTGTAATAAATTGATTTGAGTTTTAAATGGTAACAATCTTAATTGAGCTGTAAACAAACAAATCTGAATATGCGTATTTTGTGTTATTAACAATAATCTTACACAGATTCCATTTAATGAAGGCAGCAATCTTCAAAGATAGAAGCTTTAAAGCGATACTTTTCGCCGGATGTTTACTATTGTCTTGTAATGGTTCAACAATACCATTTTCACTATTTTCAATTTCTAAACGATTTCGTAACGTTTCATGGATAGCATCATGGAATTTTGTGATTAATTCAATCGGATTTGGATCTATAATTTAATACAATAAAACAAAAAAATCTCAAACATTGATATTGAGGTTATGTTACCTGGATTTGGCTTTTGTAAATGTTTAAGTAGCAAATCTTGATGTAATAGAAATTCAAACCATAATACTGTATCTGGTGCTATCGGTACTGTACCTGGACGTAATAAATCTACATCCATTTTCACTAAATTATTCACAAAAACAATCAACTAAACACAAATTAATTAGAGGTTATGTTATAATATTGACATTACAGTATTCTATTTTATCGATTTGTTTATAATAGGCAACCAAATATACGCCAATTTAAAGGGCAAAATTAATTTTTAATAAATAATTAAAATGTTCATTATATTTTGTATGATTTGTTTTAATAAATTTACGTATTTTTCATGGAATTTATTTCGAAATTTTCTCACTTTTTCCTCAATATTGTTGATAAGATAAAACGAACTCAACTACAACAAAAACTCGAAAAAAAAACAATAATGGATAAATACTTGTTTAGAATTCGATTATTTTGAAGAATAATTAAAAAAAAAAGTATTTCGTGTGACTGTTGTGTGTGAGATTAGTTTGTTTTAAAATGATTCCACAGACACTGTATTGGATAACCTCATTTCCTTATGATGTAATATTATGCGACAGGTGGGTGGCGTAGGTTTAGCTAAATTTATCATTTACATATTATATGTGAGTCATATTATGACGATTTTCCCGACAATAATTCAATGTTTTGATAATAAATTCTAAAATTTGCTAGCTATATTAGTAGATTTTATATAAATTGTCTTTTTTTAAAACGTTGTTTTTCGTGTTTTATATGTTAATAATATCGATGTTGCTATGTAATTTCGAAGGTTTTGTTTTTTTGTTGATTGATCGATTTTTGATATACGATTGAATTTTGTTATATATTCAAAGTTTTACAAATATTTTAATCAATTTTTATTTGGAATGTTTTTCTTGGAGTTGGATGTGTTTTTTGTTTGAATTTCCCGCCGTGTCAATGTTGATTTGAGAACGTACATCGCGCTATCTACCGTCGATTTTCCACAATCTGTCAGTCAGACAATTTAATTTTTTTTTTTAGTCGTGTGATTGAAGTGGGAAGGTGTGACTTTCGCGTGTTCTATAATCTGATTTTATTTAAAGGAAAAAATTTGAAAAAACCCCAATGTTAATTGAATGAATATAAATATTGACCATTGTAAATGGTTGTTAAATAACGTAAATCTACAGTGTTTGTTTGAATGGATCCCTCGATATCGTGGTTACAACCGGAACAAGAGGGTCCTGCCAAAGTTTTGTGGCTTCGAATTTGGCAAACACAACAAGATATAGACAGTATGAATATAAAAGATATTGATAGTGATATTGAGACATTTCAAACAAACGGTTTTAATACAACACAACAACAACAACAAATGAATGGTAAAACAGATAAGAATAATTTTATGCAAAGAAGACGTAAGGCCGACAATCGCGCCAGCACGAAATTAATAAACCGCCATCCGCAAAAGATATTTGGCGAATTTGGTGGTTGTCCGTGGCGTAGAGACAAATTCAATTATTATAGAGGTGTTTTAGGGTGAGCATTCGGTATTATTAACAATCGTTATTATTTAATTTATTTTTGGTTATTTTGTTTTTTGATGAAATTGTGAAAAAAATTGAAAAATTGCTTTTTCCAGAACTTAATTGACATAATCATCGATAGATGGCACTAGTTGTAATATTGTGACTTTGACATTTAAAAAATGTTTCATTTGTTTCAACCATAGGCGACTAGATTTTATTATTATTATTTCAAATTTCATTAATTTAAAATTATATCATTTTTATCAGTAAAATATCCATTACTCTCTCTCTACTACTCTTCTATCGCCATGCTTTGACCTACAAAAAAAATAATCTGTAATTATCAAAAATTATTTCTTTCCCATTAAATATGTATGAAATTCATAATTTTTTTTCTTCTATTCCAAATTAATTAATTAATTAATTAATTAACGAGAATCACTGACCATTCAGCCAAAGAATGTTAATTTGTAGTTGAATCAATGAAGATAAGAAGTGAATGTAAACGTTTCATCTATTTCATCAAAATGATTTTATGTTTTTTTTTTTTGGTTTTTGCCCCAATTTAGATTACATCAAGAAATTGAACATTTCTATCAATATATGAGTCCAACAAATACAGAACATATGGTACGTGCTGATGTTGTAAGACGTATTGAAAAAATCATCCTATCGAAATGGCCAGAAGCACAAGTTGAAATTTTTGGTTCATATAGGACAGGCCTTTATCTACCTACAAGTGATATAGATTTGGTCGTTATAGGTAAAACAAAAAAATAAAATAAAATAACGAAACAAAAAAACATAGATTTTATCAATAAATTACAAAATGACTACATAATTATTATAATAATAATAATATGTGAAAATAATTCTTATCAAAGTTTATTTGTGTGATAATAATTATGTTATTGGTTTTTGTTTATGTAATTTTTCGATAAAAACTACTGACGTTTTTATTGTGATAATATTTTTTTTTTATAAAAATGATTTAATTTTTTTTACTTTTATCTTCTCTATACCGAAATAGAACAGTTAAACCTCGATTTAAACTAACAATAAGGGATTTTAGAAAGATTTGTTTGTATTTACACAAATTTTTCCTGTATTTGATTTTTTTTTTTGTGTAAATTACTTGAGAAGTAATCTTTATCGATAACGTGAGATTTTGTCATTGTCGCCCCATTAATTCAATCAGTACATTTCGTTCCTCAATTGTTGCATAAATTTTGTTTAATAATTTTCCAAAACAATAAAAGAAAAACCTATAGGGGAAACTTATCAAATTAAAAGGAACAAAAGCGGGGTTTGTGTTCTGAAAAAGATATAGCTTTCATCCAGGGCCGAAACAAGGAAAAATTTGGGTATAGACAAATCGGGTTTTTAGCGCCCCTTTCAAAAATAAAAAAATTGAAAAAAAATAAAAATATTGGAATACTCGTATAATATATGAGATGTTTTTTTTATGGCCCTGATGAGACTAAATGTCGTATGAAAATTTGCCATTCCACAGCACTAAAGCCTTGTCATCCCAATTAAGAAGTTTTTCTAAAAAATTTTGATAATTCTGTAAATGAAAGTGCTACAAAAGAAAATAGAAAATAGCAATTTTTGGTTTTCTATCGGTATAATTCGTAAACGATAAAAGATATCTTAATTCTTTTATTGGTTAAATACGCAACTTTTCTTCCTTATTTCTTCCATCATTTACGGACGATTTCCAAAATAGCAATGTTAAATCACAATAAAAAACACCTTGTACACCTTAATCAATTTCCAGTCATATGCACTTCGTTAAGTATTTACAAATCAAAATAATGAATTGTAAACTTGAATTTAGCGCCCCTAGTCCTCTGGCGCCCCTAGGCTGCTGCCTACTCTGCCTATAGCTAGTTTCGGCCCTGCTTTCATCTAACAAACTATGCACTGAAAGGCCGAAATTTTAATTTTATTGTAGTGCCAAACCGTCTTTAATACTAACGTAAAAGTTGTATAATTCCATGATAGTCTTAGTTTCTTATCGTGATAGAACATTCAATATTAAAAAAATAATAACTTTTTCAATGGTTTTATTGAAGTTTAATTAATCATCTTCATCTGTACAATTAAAAACAATAGATCAAAGTGATGTAAATTTACGCATTGAAAGTGAAGCTGCTTTTGTCTCAGCTTTTACCGATTTCACCTTTTTTTTTTTCAAAATTTCCTTTGAAAATTGCCCATAAAACGTAGAAGCTATCACAAAATTAGACCAGTGTAACTTTGTGAATATGTTTTAACACAAACTGTCTTAAATAAATCCGTATATCCATGTTATCACGGTATTATCCGTATCACGAAATTAGCAGAGTTTCCCCTTTATATAAAGGGATGTTTCTCATTTCTTATATTTCATCTCGAATTACAGTACAAGTCTGCATTCAAGTTTCAGGAACCTCCTTCTATCCTTTTTGGATGTTTTTTTATCCGGTAGTTTTAAGTATTTCCGGTTTGTTCTTATGCAAATAGACTGTTTAAGAAGTCTCAAACAAATATCAATATTTTTGAGTGCTTTTTTTATGCAATAATAATTAAAAAAAAGTAACCGACGATTTTTTTTATTAACTTGGGTCGTTTTTTTTTGCAGGAAACAGGGTTGAGTTCATATAATAAATTAATTAAATGATGAATATTTTATCTGTAAATCTTTATTAGAAAAAAAACTAATTTACAAAAAAAATGAATTAAGTAGTTTGCTGCTTTCATTAGAACAAAAAATGTTTTAAAAAATCATATGAGTGACGGTAAAAGCTACTTGAACCACATTGATGGTGTTTTTGCAACGTATACATTGATTATTAGGGATGCCACTGTATATTGTGTAATTTAATCAAAATTACAAGATTACTTTGACAATCCAAAGATTTTACAAGATTTGAAAAAGACATCAATATTTCTCTTTTATTATTTTTTTAAATGAAATGATAATCCTGTGAGAGTTGTTATTTGTGAACTGGTTGAATATTTTCTATTTTTTTTCTTCTTTACAGTTTCATGTCTTTAAATAATTCTATCGTGAATTTTCACTTTAATTACTGATGTTTTTGCAGTGGGTCTTCTGTTATTCCTATAGTTTCGCTATAATATCGTTCCTCGAACTATACGTATTTCTTATTTTAATTTTCCCTTTCTAATAAAAATACTATTTTTTTTTTTGTTTTGTTTTAGTAAAAGTAGGAAATTCTTCGCACCAGTCTCGATTTCTATCTTTATTTTTCCTGTATTTATAACATTCCATAATATATATATATATATATATATTTTTAATTTTTGTTTTGTTATATTGATAATAATGAAGGAAATTACGCAAAAATAAATGATAATTTTGTTAATTGGATTAAATCGAGGAAATACTGTATTTATAAGTATACTGTCTATTTTCAAATTATGGTATACATTTCTTTGAAATTTAATAATTATGGATCCATTAAGAAAATAAACCGTTTTGATAAATTATTCTTATTAGATGCATATAAGATAGTTATTGTTATTTAAACAAAGTAAATCACAATTTTCTGTGATGAAGAAAGATTAAATGATGGCATCAGTCGAGGATAATTACAAAATTTAATATGTGAATAAAATAAATTTTCTGTATACAATGGCGTAGGAATAGGGGTGGATGGGATAGCACTGTAATCCAGCGCACAAATCAGCACGCAGGCGCTCCTAATTAAAATCTACTAATTAAAGAAAAAAGAATCCAGCTATTAGATGCTGATCTAAAATTCTGCTCTACATGGCGCTACTCTCATCGTAGCTACTACGCCACTGTTACTGTTTGTATGATTGTTTTAATAAAAAACCAATTGTATACCATAATTTGGGAGAGAGGAATTATTAAATTTTCCAAATAATTGTAAATGAATCAAATATTATTTTCCATAAATTATTTTGTATTTCTTTAGTTAAACCAACAGTTAAAGAAAATTCGAATTAAAATACAGCAAATTTTGTTTGATTTCTTATTTTACTTCGAATTTCTGCGGTTAGTTTTAAATATTATTTACTACCTTTGGTCTATAATAAGTGAGCTTCCTCATTTTTTTGGTCGTAATAATTTAGGCTAAATTTGTTATTTACCATTAGGTATAGGTGAATGTAATATTACTCAATAAATGTCATCTGTAAATATGTATAGTCTATTAAGTGACTTAAGAGTTGCCGTAAGGTAATAAAAATTAGTTCATAATAGCAGTAGAGGATTTGATGGAAATGCTTAAATATTGCCACCATAAATAAATATTTAAAATTTTTCACAACTTTTAACCAGTCCAATACTCAAAACTTTGGTTTTTAAAGAAACGTTTCCATCAAGT